>PVKS010000983.1:0-159437 GCA_004027875.1 Aplodontia rufa
AATCAGCTTAACCCAGAGATCTAAGGGTCGATTGTCTCCACTCATCTGTGGAGGTGGGGACTAGACCCTGGACAATGAGAAAGTTGGTCTAGTAGCATGAGTTAAATCCAGATAAGATGTAGTGCTTTACAATCTAATACTTTTTTAGAGTTATAATGGGAAGGGGAAGGGAGGGATAAGGGAGGGTAATTGGGGGGGGGCACTCCTGGGAATAATTGCAATATCCAGAATATATACACAATTTATACACATTTTATATTATTTTGTTAAAATCTTGTAAGGTTGTTCAAAAATAAAAAATAAAAAAATATATGCTTGAAATTTCAGAAAATTAGCTATTTTACATATTTAATAAATATACTTTGGCTCAATGATCTTCACATCAGTTTTCAATCTAACATATTTAGCTAATGATATAAATGAGAAAGTAAAGTTGAAATGGAAATGGTGAAAGAAAACTCCTGAATAATTTAAATTATTAATTACCTAGTTTTGTCAGAGTTCTTTTGTCCTCTAGCTAATATAGTACCTTATACATTTAGTATTTCAGTCAAAACTCATAAATAAATAAGGTAAAGACTTTCCTTGGTTTGTGGTTAGATATTTACTTCATCTCTAATAGTAATATAATAATGCATTATCCTTTAAAACATAAAAGCATTTGTTAGAAAAATGTAAAAAACGTTACAAGACTATCTTTTGTCCTCTACAAAAAAGAAAGCTATGGTTGTATGAGTCTGTTAAATTGATCTGGATCCTGTGTTTCCTGCTAAAAATCCTCCAATGACTGTTCCTCTCACTTCAAGTTCACACTGTAATTGCTCTTTGATGTTCTAAAACCCTACCTGATTTATCCCAGTCCATTTGTGACCAAAAATCCTATCCTTGGTCTTATCTCTTATTATTGGAGTCCTTCCTTTCTCCTGCCCCAATCTCTTGCTCTTTCTCATAGATTCTGTATAAATCCCTCTAAAACAGAAATGCGGGACCTTTGCACTGTTTTGTCTTTCTGTAATATTTTCTTTCCAAATACATGTAAAATTCTCTCCCTCATTATCTTTAAATCTTTGCTTAAGGAGCTACTTATTTCCTGATCATCTGATTTAAAACTTCAAACACATTTTTTTCTTTTTATTTTGTCAACAGCAGTTAATATCATCCAACACAGTACATCTAGTATATTTTATTGAGGTCTCATCCCCTTCATTAAAAAAATAAGATCCCTGATGGGAAGGATTTTCATGTATTCCAATAACACTATTCCCCTCAATACCTACAAAATGATTGGTACCAAGTGGGTGGTCAATGAACATTTGCTGAATATGGGAAAATCCTGAACCCAAAACTTCCAGAAGAAATTAATAATAAAGTGACAATATCTATTTTTATTCACTTTAAATCAGTTTGGATGAATATCATTATAATTTCTTTAGTATTAAAAGGGATTTAAAAACAAAGAATCCTGATGGTCAAATATAATAATGAAAACCATAGAGAAATGTGCTTTGTATTTGTCATTTTGGCAGCAACATCTGAGCAGCTCCTTCAGTCTGCATTTGTCACAGATTCTGTTATCTCCCTAAGTAGTCTGTGGTTGAACCTTAAGGAAAGAAAAGTTTTCAAAATTTTGAACATTATATCTGAATGTGTAGCAGGTTATACTCAATTAGAATTTTTGAACACTTGAGTCTCACCCACTTTTTCACATTAATGTTTCTACTGATATGCATAAAGCAATATAATTCTATTTAAAGGTCAAATATTAAATAATCTATTGTAATTACAGAAGTAGAAACTCTGATACCTAAATTTGGAAAATTTCTACTAAATCATGAGATAAGGAAAATGTATGAATTGAAGACATCAGTCACATCAAAAATGTCCAGTACTTTAGACAACATAGAATTTTAGCAGATATTAAAAATATCTTTCAAATAAGAAAACAAGGGTGCTAATTTCTCAGGATAGACATTGAGGAACTAATTCCTCAATGAATTAGAAACAGGGAGTCTGCTAATTTTGGTCTATAGACCTTGGATTTTGTAATATTGTAAACCACATATATCAGAAAATGCAATAGAAATAGAAAGATGTACTCATAAAAACACATATGTTTCTCTCTCTTTTTCTTTCTTTGGAGGGGAGGGATTGAGGTTTGAACCTAGGGATGCTCTACCACTGAGCTTTATCTGAGCCCTTGTTATATTTTATTTTGAGACAGGGTCTCACTGAGTTTCCCAGTCTGGTCTCAAATATGTGAATCTCTTGCCTCGGCCTCTTGAGTAGATAGGATTATATAGTGTAATATGGGCTTTCTGAAAAATAGTGTAATATCTATTTTTAACTTCTTTCCTTCAGAAAGCAGTAATATATTAATATTGCCTAATAACAGAACAGTTATAGCAAAGTATCAAGGATCACACAAAACCTGAAGTTTTATTTGAGGAGATGCAGTTTTCTGGAAAAATGAAAAGATCAATTTAGTAATACTGAACATCCATCTAACCACAAGACTGTTTACCCTTTTCCTTGTCATTTTTAATATTTTATTCATTTTACATATTATGTGCCCAACAGTTTATTAAACACTCTAAACCACCTTTTGTTACATTTGGACAGCTATTCTGAACTGCTGATCTCATACATGACTTTATATGGAGGAAATTAAGGCTCAGAACTATCAGAAAATAAAACTAAGATGAGGTGTTTTTTTTTTTTTTTTTTTTTTGCTTATTGAGCAAGACAGCTATAATACTTGGGAAAGCTCAGAAACACTTTCTGAGAGCTAAATAAAGCTCCAAGGAGGAATGTGTTGTTCAAGAGGAGGAATGCTAGATATTTCAGCTTGTTTCTTCTCTTGATTGTCCAATTTTCTGGTTTTCATTGTTAAATCACAGGCTCCAGTTTCACTGTGGCTCTTTTTGGGTGTGGAAGGCTCTATAAACAGCACACAGTTGGGATTTGGCTGAAGTTGTTTACAAAAGAGCAAATAAATTCTTTGCCTTTGCCCCATATCACTCACTCTGAAACAAAACTGTTTTATCATGAAGTCCTTCCCAATGCTTTTATTTTTGTTTGTTTGTGGGTTTTGTTTTTGTTTGTTACCAAGGTAAACTCTAAACTTGGAATAACTATTTTCAAATATAGTCACATTCTAAAAGGAGAACCAGAGAAAAACTTTTGGCAATTTCTAGTCCTTTACACATTCTAGAAGTTCAAATGTCATTGTTAGTTTTCTAAACAACAATGAAGACAACCATGTAATAGCTTATTAAATGTGTATGACAATGTGCATATGAATTTGAAGCTTATTTTTCAATATTGTCTGGAAGTCTAAATATTTATACCAATGATTTTTGCATAAATATTGTTTATATTTGTTGAACTACTTATAGTATTTACTATTTACTATTGAACTACTTGTGATGTCATTATGCTGCTTTAAAAATAGTAAATGATCTAATTATCTTAATGAACCAAGAGATAGGTACTGTTCTCATTTTATAGATGAAGAACTTAAGACATATAGAGATTAAATAAATTTTCTGCAATCACACAGGCAATACTGGATCCAAGAATTGATCCAAGTGATCTGACTTCAAATACTATAGTAACTATAGTCCTTTTGTAATGTTGTAAACAAGACTGAGGGCACAGAAGGCAATGCTACCATGAATAACCTTGCTTTTGACCACTTTGCTTGTGAGTATTCTTCATCACACAAACTTCCTACAACTTTGAGATTAAACCAACTCTGGTTCCCCAATTAAGTTTCATTCATGTTGAAGATCAATGTTGGTCACTCATCCAGTTGAGTGTATATACTTCCAGTTAGTAGGTAATCTCTAAGGAATCCCATTAGTGAGGGTAGGCTCCCCTTGTCAAAATTTCAGTTGAGTACAGTGGCCTGGCGGTAAGACTCATCTTTGTATTGGGAAAAGTTGATTGCCTTCAATGTGGCAAATTGCTCTTTGAAAGAGCTTCTTCCCAAGGCTATTTTCATATTTTATATTATTCATAGATTTTAGTTATGTAATTCACTTTACTAGCAGATTTCACAATATTCTGTGGTGGTGGTGGGTGGCGATTTATTTAATATGAAAGAAAATGAAGTCTTTTTACAGCCACCAATATAAATGTCTTATTTATGAGAATGAATAAGCAAAACAAAACTAAACTGAAAATGTCAGATTGAGGTGTAGGCAGAGCTCTGGAACTATTAATAAATGAAGTTTTTGGTTCCTTTTTTATTGCTGGAAATTACATTAAGTTAAAAATCCAAACATGTACTTAATTAGTACATGATGTGATTTTTGAAAATTTACTTTCTCTAATGATAACCCTAATTATTACGATCAATTTTGGGTTTATCCAAAAGAATATAACACAAACACAATAATGATGAATAATAATAATAATAGCTGGGAGACAATCATTTTTCAACTCCTTCCTCCAATATTCTTATATAGGAAGAATGACTTTTTAAATTCTAAAATAACACTTTAGAAAATTAATTTCATTCTCACTTGCCAAGACTTTGAACAAAATTAAAAGCATCAGCCTGCCAAATTTCATTTTTGTCCTATTTATAGTTTCATCTCCGTATATTAAACTGGATAAGAAGGAAAGGCCCTTCAAGGGCTAACTATGAAGCCCATCTTCTCTTGAATTCTTTTGCTATTGACCCATGTGGCTTTATTCCAGCCTTTTCTCTGTAGGTCTTCTAGTCCTTCCAAACTGATAAGACCCAAGACGACTCCTCAGTCCTCCTCTTCTACATTGTCTACATCTGTTTCTCAGGACACATACAAATCACTATTCCTTCAGTCACAGAGGTTTGGGCCAAGTGCGGTGCAGTATAATACCATTCACATGCCTTTATCCCAAAGTAACACGTGCTTGTTCTCAGTTTCCCCAGCAGAAATCAGACCCTGTCTTCCTCTGCTGAGAGAAAGAAAGCTCTCCAGGGGCTCCTGTGCAGTACCTTTGTTTAGCTGGAGGTTGGAAGGTGGCTTCCATCATCATCCCTCATGTACACAGAATCGCTCGTTGCCTCAATGCTCTTCAAATGTGATTCTAGTAAACATAATTCTGTAACGAAGTGGGGTGTGTAGTGATCTTGACTTATGTTTCTTTGAAAGTCCACATAAGAAGCTTTGGAATATTGTATGAAGTGATCTTGCTGTTTAGTTAAAACATTAACGTCAACCACAGCTGTCAAAAGCAATATCAGTATTGCAAAGAAAGGATTCCTTTCTTTTTGCGCACCTGGTGGGTGATCATATGATTCTGCATTGGCTTGTTCACACCATCACCCAATCTAATCCTCACAATTAAGTGAGATAGAAATAGCCCCAATTTATAGAGAGTAATCTGAGTTTCAAAGCGTAGATTGTTTAAGTTCATACAGATACTATGGACATAGAAATATCTAATGAAAATTTTTCTTCTCTTCCTGCTAACACCACAACGGTTAAGACATATATCCCATTGCCAATGATAGTATAAGACTTGCCCAATATATTTCTTGACTTTATAATTTACTTTTGTAAACCTGGATATGAAAAATGTTGAAGGTAATGTCCACTAATGATTTTGAACAAAGCACAAAATCTTAACTTTTGGCTGAATCTTAAAATATATGTTTAAAAATTGTTTTTCAGACCATAGATTTTGAAGGTTTCAAGCTATTCATGAAGACGTTCCTGGAAGCTGAGCTTCCTGATGATTTCACTGCACACCTTTTCATGTCATTTAGCAACAAGTTTCCTCATTCGAGCCCAATGGCAAAAACTAAGCCTGCTCTCCTTTCAGGGGGTAAGTTTTCTTACTCTAAAAATGTGTGTATAGTAAAAATTTCAAAAGCTAAACCAGAATCAAGTTCTCATAAAAGAGAAATGTCAATTTGATTAAAATTGTCTTTTTTTTACAGGATTTATACTTCTACACTGTGATTATGTAAATGTGTAAAATGTTTCCAATATAATACTAATTGCACATTATATTGCATATAATTCATCATCATCTATCACCTGACCTCCAAGTTCATGTTTAGGTAATAATTTTAAGACATAGTTCCATCAGACTTAGAAAAGTGTTATTTTTAAATGATCAGACAAATATAGGTATCTGTATATTTGAAAATATAGTCTCAAAACAGGTATGTCTAGAAAAGTTAAAATGTTTAAAATAAATTGTGGTAATTACCAGTATAGTTTCATATTTTTAGATTTGTAAGCTCAGAACACTGTTTTTATTTTTCTCTTAGGTAATTAATTTTTTTCTACCATAAAAATGCTCTTTCATTATTGTAAGCATTTTAGAGATGTAGAAATACATTAATACCTGTTGCTAACTGTACCAATCTCCATCCACTTAGAAAAACTATAAATTTCACTATATTACTCAAAAGAATAAAATAAAAAATTGGCTTTAAGTGTAGGAGGATTGGAAAAACAAAGGGAAGACATGCTTTTTAGCGAGAGAAAACTGTAGGAAGCATGTGCTGCCTCTAGATTGAAGTAATCAAAATCCAGAGGCCTGCAGGAAGTATCTCTTGACCTGGGACACAGTGCTGAGATAAGAGCATTGCCTGGCAGATCTAGCCATGGGATTTGCATAGAGCAGGTACTTCCTGGCTGACATTCATAGATCATGAGTTCAAGGAGGGTCCTGCAACCCTAGACCTCAGAGGTCTCATAAGGGTAAATCACTATGTTCTCTGCTGGAACGTGTAGTAAGAAGCTCATGTACATTTGTTAGTGTGGCATTAAGCTGGAAAATAGAGACTATTGCCACTGGAACCCTGTGTATAAGGATGAAATGCTGAAGAGCAGGCTGTCTACCAGAAACCTGCCTTTTCTCTTTCCTCCTTCCTTCCATCTCTGACCAGCATCCCATACATACCCAGCAGGAATTCAGCTGGCAATAGAGAAATGTGAACTTTTAGCAGTATTTCTCACTCTTTGATCTCAGGAATCTCTGATTTCTTAAATATTATCATGGACCATACGGAAATTTCTTAAAGTGTATGATGTCTATTGGTATTTACCATATTAAATATGAGACAATCTAAAAATAACAATAATCAGACCACTTCATGCTCACAAAATTATCCTATTTCATTAAAAATGCTATTTTCAAAAACAAACCAAAAAAAAAAAAAACCAACAAAATGACATAGAAATGTGGCATAATTCTGCATCATCACAAATCTCTTTAATGCCGAGTTTCACTGAGGACCACAGGGTAATCTTACCTGTGTTTCTATTACCATATCATGCCAAGTGGTCTCTTGAGAACTTCACTGTACATTCATGAGAGAATGAAAGTGAGAAAGTTAAACAGTATCTTAGTATTATCATGAAAATCATCCACCTTCCAAAGTCCCCCAAAGGAATGCAGGGATTCCAGGAAAGCCAATGGTCTGAAGAATGACAGCCTTAATATCCCCAAGTAGAAGTCAGAAATGCTGGTTAAAGAGACAAGGAAAAGGTTAATAGATGACACTCTGATAATTAAAAAGTAAAAACACATGATTAAGAAAGAGGTGGTTTTGTCTTAAATATATGTTATTTTGGTCAATAGTCTGCATTGTTACAACTTATGTTGTGCCACTACCCCTTGTTTAGGATGTTACTTAATTTTCCACGAGCAGTCAGGTATTGGTACAAACTTTTTAAAAGCAAATAAACACCTTCCTTATGATAACCAATGAAAATAGATTACAATATCATGTTTACCATATTTTTCTCATAATGTAGTTTTAGTTTTTAAAATCCCATTGTATCATGGATTAAGAGGATTCATTACATCTTTTCTTTTTTCTCAGAATCAATTTCTTTTTTTCTTAAAGAGAGAGATAGGGAGAGTGAGAGAGAGAGAGAGAAAGAGAGAATCAGTTTTATTAATTCTATTTTTCATCAGGGTTTTGTTTCTTCAACACTTAGTCTTGTATGTGGTGCTGGGGTTTGAACCCAGGCTCTTGCACATGCCAGGCAAACACTCAAACACTGAGTCACCTCTCTAGTCCTTCTCAGAATGAGTTTTGGTAGTTGGACCTTAAAGTGTATATGAGAGTTGAGTAGTGTTCTGGGTTAAACATTTTAAGATGAGATAATTCCTTAATTTGAACTAGAAAATAAAACTTTCCAGCTCTCTATTCATGCTGTAATTGATTAGATGTAACTTAAGTTGAATAAAACAACAAAGCTGTCTATGCATTTTACATGAAGTGAAACTGTCCTTGGGTTTTGAGAAAGAAGAGGGCTTTGATTTTGTGTCTGTGTCAGACACAGAAGAAGAGAATTATTTTAATAACTTAATTATACTTAAACTTACTTTTCTTCTATATGATGTATTAAATGCCAAATAGAAGATGTTAGCTTCACTAGAAATAAAAACTGAATCAGGTTTCAAAATGGGGGAAACAATAAGGAAGAATTCCTCTTTATATTTCACTTCATTTGGGACAGTTTTATCTTCTGCATAGATCAACTTTAAAGCAATATAGGCTGTATGACCCTTATGCAGCAATAATAGATTACTTCCCATTTCTTTTCAAAAGTTGTTCTCTACATTGTAGAACTAAGAGCACAGTGTCATTCCCAGGACCATTTTGTACCCAATTTTTCTTTTCAGACTTACCTTTGATAGTTTTTCCTGAAGAAAAGGAACACTAGATAGCAATGAAATTTTCAAGGGTTGAGGTATCCTTGACTCAGAAATTGAACATATAAATGTTTTTCTGTTCCCAGAACCTTGCTTTGTAATAGTCTGCTATCTAGACAAGGTGTATTGGTGGTTGAAAAAATACAGTGAAATGCTGGAGCAGTGACTCAGCGGTTGTAGCACTTGCCCAGCATGTGCAAGGATGCAGGTACCCCAACACCACGTACACAATAACGTGTCAGAGCAACAAAAGCCACATGAAAAACTAGATAAAATTTGATTCTCTCTTTCTCTCTCTTACTATCCCTCTTTCTTAAAAAGAAAAGAAAAATCACAGTGACTTTTGAACCGAGAGGTGTTATCATGTATTTCGCTTATTCCCTGTTAGATTTCACTGTACTCAATTACCACAATACCATAGGAATAAGATACATATTCATTACTCTCTATGTTAGCTGTAAAATAAGAGTTCTTTAATAAAACATAAAACAAAAAAGGAAAAAAGTTTCTCTCATAATCAAGTATACGAGATACAATAAAAGCAAATCTTTAGTTTTCATAGAATAACATTTTAGAAATTAAAAAATATGTTTATAAATCAGTAGAATGTTTGTGCACGAATATGTGCATGTGCACAGCAGTGTTTTGTTTGACTTGGAATTCCATCTGGAATTTCATGAAATGGGTTAATTTCAAGTATTCTCGGTTGCAAAATAAGTACCTTTCCCTAGCTAGAATAATCACAAAAAAGAAGGAAATCAAATGGATACGAATAAGAAAAGATGAAGTCAAACTCTATTTGCTGAAAATATGATCATATACCTATAGGACCCAAGTAACTCTGCCAGAAGGCTTCTATAGCTTATGAATTCAGCCAAGTAGCAGGATACAACATCAACACTGATAAATTAATAGCTTTCCTATACTCCAACAATGATTAGGTCAAAAACAAAATTAGGAAATCCATCCCATTCATAATAACCTTAAAAAAACACCTGGGAATTAATCTAATGGAGGAAGTTAAAGACTTTTATATTCATAATTATAGAACATTGAAAAAAAATCAAAGAAGACCTGAGAAGATGGACAGTCAGACCATGTTCTTGGATAGAGTAACTATAGTTAAAATGACCATTTTGCCAAGAGCATTATTCAGATTCAATGCAATCACCATCAGAAAGAATCACAATACCTGACCTCAAATTATACTATCGAGCTATAGTAACAAAAGCAGCATGGTATTAGAATCAAAACAAATATGAAGACCAATGGAATACAATAGAAGTCACAGAGTCAAATCCAAAAATCTTTAGCCATCTGATATTTGACAAATGTGGCAAAAATATATCTTGGTGAAAGATAGTCTGTTCAACAAATGGTGCTGGAAAAACTGGACACTAATATGCAGAAAAATGATATTGGATCCTTATCTCTCATCCTTCACAAAAATTAAATAGAGATGGATCAAGGACTTAGGAGTTAAGCCAGATACCACACAATTTTTAGAAGAAAACAGAATGAACACTCCACCATATATGTGTTGGCACCAACTTCCTTAAAAAGACTCCCGTAGCACAAGGATTAAAACCAAGAATCAATAAGTGGGATGCCATTAAACTAAAAAGCTTCTACACAGCTAAGGAATTAGTCAATAACAGAGAACCTACAGGGTGTGAGAAAATCATGGCCAGCTATTTTTCTTACAGGGAACTAATATGCTAAATATACAAAGTATGCAAGAAACTTAATACCCAAAGCACGTTCAAACTAACCAATAAATGTGCTAAAGAACTAAGCAGAAATTTCTCACAAGAAGAAATACAAAAGACCAATAAATATATGAAAAATGTTCAACATCTCTAGTGATCAAAGAAATGCAAATCAAAACTTCATTAAGATTTCACTTCTCTCCAGTCAGATTGGTAAAGGTGAATTGGTAAAAGGTGAATTGGTAAAGGTGAATTGGTAAACATTAACAGATGCTGGAGAGGTTGTGGGGAGAAAGGAACACTTGTGCATTGTTGGTGGGACTGCAGAGTAGTATGACCACTCTGGAAAAGAGTATGGAGACCCCTCAAAAATTAGAAATGGAACCACCATATGACCCAGATATCCCACTTCTGGGTATGTTCCCAGAAGAATTAAAAGTAGCACATTAAAGTGAAACAGCTTCATCAGTGTTTATAGCAGCAGGATTCATAAGCACTAAATTATGGAATCAATCCAATGCCCTTCACTGGATGAATGGATCAAAAAATTGTGGCATATAGGTACAATGGAGTTCTACTTAGTTATTAAAAAGAATAAAATCATGACCTTTGTGAGTTAATGTATGGAAATGGAGAAAATGATGCTAGGTGAAATTAGCCAAACTCAGAAAGTCAAAGGTCAAATGTTTTCTCTCATACGTGGAAGGTGCAGCAAAAGAAAAGATAGGGCAAACGGTAATCAACTATATATATATTAAACCCATCAAACTTGGAGTAACATATGAGCTGGGGCAAGTCTAGTTATGTAAGGGTGGGAGGGGAAAAGACTGGGAGTGGAAAAGACTAAGAGGAGTGGATAAGGAGGAATAAGGGAGTTTATAAATACTGTATTGCATACTTTACATCACTGAGATACTGAATAATACTCATACAAGCATTTAAAACTAGAATACACACACACACACACACACATATTTGTAAGTGGTGGGGAGATCAGTGGAGATAAGATAAGAGACTGGAGAGAGGGCGGGAGGGATGCTGGATAAGGAATGGGTCCATATTAGATTGTCATAATGTGCATGTATGAATGTGTAACAAATACCTTGATCATGTAAGACTATAATGTATACTAAATAAATGAACAAAATAAGTTCCTTTCATCACCTACTTGAAGGTAAGATGACTTCTGCTTTTCCCATTTAGGACTTTCGATTTTTGAAGATACCTCCTAATGCAGTATATATTCAGAGATCTCATGCCTATTCTGCCTCTTGTTATAAATGCCAGGTCCCTAATCTCCCACTTCTCTCCCAGTACAAAAACCAACTTCTCATCTTTCATCCTCGAGTCCATTGCTTTATAGATGTTTTCAGTTACAACTTTTTATTTTCTGCAAGGTGGTCTAAAACTCCCTACTATAAATTAAATTGATATTCTTAGCTCATGTTTTAGTCACTTCAACTTGAACTGAGTACAACTAGAGATAAATTTAGTAAATATGTATGTTGATGCCACTTCAAATTCCTATAACTGATGTTTATATGGCCTTAATACTTCTTGAGCTTACAAAAAAACTTTGATAAAATTTATTTTTTAATGATTCTGTCCCCTAGATCCATTTTGTAAAACTTTGCAAACTTTCTTAAGTTGATTCAAATTGTTCCCTCCAGTCTCAACATAATATTTGTTTACATCATTTAAATGTAACCAATGTCAAACATAAAATGCCTCAATTACTTCCTATATAATCTAACAACTTTTTAGCTCTTAAGAATATATACCTGTTATATTCCACATGTAGCTCATTCTCTGGATGCACCATAAGATATTAAGTAACTATGTCTGAAAGTAAAACAAATTATATTCTACTCAACTCTGCTTGAATTTGTGCCTTCTCTCTTGGCAAGTGGCACTCCAAATCTATCCATTTCCTAGCACTAAAATATTGGACCCTTGCTATCCTGTGGGTTTCACTCCTCTTTACAGAATACTCTGTATTAGTCACGGGGACCACTTCTTCCCAGTCAGAATGTTACTTGTCATTGTTTGTGTCACAGCCTCTCAATTAGTATGGCTCCCAATAGAGCCCTGATTTTCCATCTCCAAAATGCTCTAACAGAAACCCAATTATATTACTTTTGGGTTTTCAAATTTCAGGTCTTCATATTAAATTATTGTAGTGATTTATATTAAACTTTCTTTTTCAAGCAAACAAAAATCTCTGATACTGAAAACTGATTAAGCAGAGTTGGTGAAAAGAGAGAGTGCAGGAGACATAAGAGTACATGGAACACCAATCACCCCCATCTTTTGAGATACCCTGATCTAAAGTATCCATAGTGAGACTCCAGGTCCCAGGCATATTGTCTGTGTTAACTGCATTAGTTAAGATGATAGAATCAGATCCACAGCCTGAAGCACAATGCCATGCAGGTTCTATAGAGTTTGCCTACAGCCCCAGTCACTCCATATCTCTTTCATACCCTGCTATTTGAGTGACAGGAAGCTTCTCTGCTTACTTAGGACTCTGTGCTTTCTTGTTTGATGTTTCCTCTGCCCTCATCTCTTCAGAAAGACCCAACTCCTCTTTAAAGTCTCCACCAAAGATTCAGTCTAATAAAATAGCACACACTGAGTCATACTAGAAACTCAATAATCATTGAGATGGCATACCTAAAGTGTATCACTGTGAAACAACCCTGGCACCATTGTAAAAGTAATGCCATATGCATCTTGTAGCATCCCTGTACCTTCCCCAAACAACACCAAGTCTGTACAGACATTCTGGAAATTAATTGCCTTCAGCTAAATTATCTTTTCTTAAATGACAGTAATGAACAGCAGTCATTACTTACTATTATTTTCTAAAAAATATAGTAACTAAAGAAAAATATAGTTTATGAACTCATCTAGATACTTATAATACTTATTTTTGTAAGATTTTACAATGTCCAAAATCTGAATGTATAATGGGAAATATCTGTATTTTTGTTGTTGACTCTTATTAGTTTATTATTTGATAGGATAAAAAGATAAGATTTTCCCAGCACCCTTTAAATCAGATCAGGTAGTTTTTATTTAAACATATTATGTGGCCCGAAATTCTATAGGAAAGTAGAAGATTCTTTAAAGTCAAGCAGGAGTAGATAGGTAATTATGTGATCAATTATATTATAATAAAATAAATGCTATGATTCACTCATGAACTGATGATGAAGAAAGCACAATGAAGGAGGCAACCCAAGAGGGACTGCAGGAACAGGGAGGTGAGCTACTGCAGGGCTCACTGGATTTCCCAGATGAAGTAGTCAGGGAGGGTAGAAACTGGTGGGAATGGATGGGAAGGAGTTCCAAGAACAGAAAGCAACATGTACATTTCTTTTCAAAAATTTAAAAAAGCATATCTCATCAAAGAACAGTCTATGAATTTTAAGACACTCAATATTTACTCAGTGAAAATTCATTATAATGTACTATTTCCTGTTCACATTGCTGAGGGTGTATCAGAAAGTAGAATAGAATTCTTTTTCCAATTGATAAGGAAAAACTGTTTATTTTGGCTCACAATTTTGAAGGTTCTAACCATAATCAATTCCCTCTGTTGCTTTGAGCTTGTAACAAGGTAGCACATTATTGTGGGTGCTCATGGCTGAGCAAAATTACTCATCTCATAGCCATGAAGCAAATGGAAGAAAAGAGGAAGGGAAGGGGCCACATAATCCCCTTCCAGGGCATGTTGTCAATGACCTAAGGACCTTCCAACAGGCCCCTCCTCTTAAAGGTTCTACGCAATAGTGCCACCCTGGCAACCAATTCCCTAACACGTAGGCTTTTGAGGGGCACTCAAAATACAAAGTCTAGCTCAATATTAGTAGGGAGACAAGTAAAAATGTATAATGTGTTAGATACTAAGAAGTACTACTGATGAAAATGAAGGGCATAGCAAGTCCAGGTGAATGCTGAGATGACTGGGAATCTAGGATTCTTATAATTCAAACTGGCATAAAGGTCATAAGGAGGTTGTTACTGTTGGTCCTGGAGTAGGTGATGGTTGTGAATTGTAAAGTGTTGGACATGGCCTGGAGGTAAAATAGGGAGAGAAGCCCAAGGACCTTAAGAGGTTGGAAGAAGGGAGACTTATTAGGAGAACTGAGTGTTCTGTGTCTCTACCTTGACTCCAGATGGGCTGGTGCAGATGAGGAGTGATCATAGTAGACTATCAGGAGAGGTGAGAATGGTAGCCAAGACCATGTGGGGAAGAGTTTTATCTATCATGCTATTATTAATTTTATTCAGCAGAAATCAGAGTCATTGCAAGATTTTAAGCCAGAAAATAATCATCCTGCCACTGATTTTGAAAAGGGAAGAGAGAAATGACTGAAGGTATAAAAGGGAAGAGAAGATATTTAAAATTGAGAGAAATAATGTCTATTTCTGAAAATCATTAACGTACCTTTTCCTCAGTTCCCAGCTGTTCCATTGCCCATTTGATAGGGCAATGTTTGTTTGATTTCTGCTGTAAAGTTGTGCATATCAATTGGTTGCAATATCAATAATATAATTTAGTTCATTTCATGTTCTCTGTGACACCAAGGTGTTATGCCACAAGTATTTATTTTAGGCAGAAAAATGGAACCTTTTCTTTTGTCCATAAGGATGTTAATCAATTGAGAACTTAGAATTATACAATGAAAATCAGGTACTTGAAACTTTGGGAAAGTTTTTGTTGTTAACAAAAGGCTTAATTAATTATACTAAGAAGAAACTATTATACTTATAAGGACTGTCGAGGATATGTGAGGGTGTGTGTGTGTGAGAGAGAGACAGAGAATGCATGAGTGTGTTATGGGGGTCTGTGGGTTTTTTTTTTTTTTTTTTGGTTCAAAGCAACTTGATAAGTCTTTCATTTCTAAAGAGCTAGGAAGCAGAGAGAGAGAGAGAAAGGGGACAGAGAAGCAGGGAAGATGAACCCTTCCCGGTCACGCCCCTTCCCAGTGTTACCATCCAGTCACACCACTCAAAAAGAGGTGGACTTATTAGGTCACAGCTCTCGTAATCCAATCGTTTCACCTCTGAGTATTCCTGCATCAACACAAGAGTTTTGGGGGGACACCTCGTATACAAACCATAATACTAGTTGTATATCTACTTTTGAAAAGCAATAAGAAATATCATTCACATCCCATTTTCCTATAAGCAACTACTAATAAAATTTTAGTAAATATGTACATATGTGAGTATGTTCACGTATGAGAACACAAATATAGTCACATTTGCTCACAAACTCAGCTCAGGGCATGGACTGAATGGAAGATGAAAATTTAAAGCTCTTAATAATGGTTAGAACCTCTAATTTCCTTCCAAAGTTTTATGAACTAATCAAGGTGCCTCTTAAAATAAAGGTAATTTAATGAGAAGTAAAGACAGATTCTCTAATTTATTTTTCTTTCTTTAGCCTCACAGAATCATGCTTAAATTATGAAGCCTCAATTCAGACTGCCTTTTAAATTGTACCTGTGCAATATATCTTTGCCTCTGTTTTCTTAAATGTAAAATGGAAATCATAAATGTATTATTGTTTTACATTATAAACATATCCAATTTTTCTATAACAGTACCTCCAAATTCCTGCACTTCTTCAAGTCAGTTACATATAATTATTTGCTTGGGATTTTTATGCCAATGTCCAGATAGAAGAAATCTGGAGTATTTTCATATTCCCAGAGAGATTAGTGTGACCCCAGGCTCATGTCAAGGACTCTAACTTGATTTTGATGCTATTTTAAGTAAGCATAAATCATACAAAATAATTACAATGCTATTCTAAGACAAGTGTAGTTGGAAGGTTAAGTGAGTAAGAATCATAAAATATATGACAGTTCTCTATCCACGCTGCTCAATGTGACTTTTACTATGGATTTTGGAAATATAACTGTACCACAGTACTATGTGGTAAATTGCTTTGCAAGACTGAAAAACTTCTGAAGATTTAAGCAATATAAAAAATGGAAACACTGAATTACTAGTGTTTTATTTTCTTAAGTTTGGAAATGCAATTCATTGTATTAGTTTTGCATCTTTCATTGTAAAAGATGAAAGGAAACAGGAGGTAATGCCACCTTTTCCCGATCTGAAATAGAAGTGTTTGCAAATAAAGCAAACTGTAGCAGAAGCACCGATTTAACGTGTATTCAAAACTTGTTTACTGATAGCTAAACTTTAAGTCCAGAATTAAAGATATCTATCAGAACAAAACTTTTTAGCTTACTGTTTCAAGTGTAATGTCTAGATTGAAGTAAAATGAAAATCATGTGCTTGAAGAAAATGATAGTAGTAAGCAATATTCAATTTTACAAATGCTGCTTTTATAATTAAACCATTGAGAAGAATGCTCATGTGTGTATATACTGAAATTCTAAGTACAAAGTAATTATTTCTGATAAAAATAATTTGCTATAATTACAATGCTTACTTTTCACATTATTCTGTACTTTGCGGTACTTTCTGATGAGTATTTACATATACATATGTTGGTATGTTAGGCATGTAGATATTTGTAGTGCATTGTGTGTTTGCACTAGCTTCACTTTCTTTTTTTTTTTTTTTTTTTTTTTAAGAGGGAGGGACAGTGAGAGAGAGAGGGAGAATCAATTTTATTTAGTTTTTCGTGTGACTTTCATTGCTCCAAGTCGTTAATGTGAACACGGGTGCTGGGGTTCTAACTTGCGTACTTACGCATGCCGGGCAAGAGCCATAACCACTAATCCACCACTCCAGCCCAGCTTCATTTTTTTGTGATGAAATTCTTAAAGTAGTATGACCTTGGGCAAATGGGAGAACCTGCAGATTGAAAGTCAGTCAATCACATGATCTTCAAAGCTACATATGACCCCTTGAAGCAAAAGAAACACCTTTTGTTTTGCTTAGCTTCATGTTCACTTTCAATTCTAAAGAGAGAATTCCAGCAGTTTGGGGATGGGGAAAATGGTCCTTTCAAACAGGAAGTAGAGTCTTGAGCCTCTTCAGCTGGGAATATTACTCAGCAGTGGAGCTCTTGCCTCGGATGTCTGAGGGCCTGAGTTTGATCCCTGGCACTGAAAATAAAGAGAAGATTTTGGAGTCTCTTCATCAGAGGCTGTTGCTGCTAGGACGTAATCCCAGATGCAAAGGTGCTGCTCACCATCTGACCAAGGAGCTGAAGTCAAGAGAACAGGCTTGCCATCTCCTACCTGTTGTTACCTGTGCTTCTGATGACCGTTAACACAAAGTGCTTAATAGATAAACTTCTCTTCATCAGGGCAATGAACTGGAGCATAGAGAAACAAGTAGTGGAAACTCCACTGCTGTATTTACGGAAAGGAAAAATGTGAAGGCTAGAGTAGGGTGTAAAACCTGAGATCTGTTTTCAGTAAACAAAGTGAAAATATGAAGAACGTTGTTGTTACCTAAGAGAAAGTGGGTTGATCTTGGGGACAGTATCAGAAGCCTCTGGGCCTTCTCATCAGTCACCTCAAAATTTAATAAGGTCAGTAAAGGGAAAAATATACTGTGGTACAACCAGACAATGAAATGTTACTCAGCGCTCTAAGGAAATGAACTATCAACTTATGAAAAGACATGGAGGACACTTAATTAAATATTACTGTGTGAAAAAGGCCAACTTAAAAAAAGACTATATGCTTTATGATTCCAATTATATAATATTTCTGAAAAGAAGGCCAAGCTAGGGAGAAAATAAAAGATCATTGCTTTGTTAGGGGTTGGAGGTTGGAGAGAGTAGTCAGAGCACAGGCCTGTGGAGCAGGGAAATCTCTGTATGAAGGTATAGTGACAACACCTTGTTTAAAATCACAGAAGTACAACACAAATCATGAGCAATAATGTGGACCGTGGCGTGATGTGTCAATGTGGGTTCTTCCGTTGGGACAAAGGTTCCATTCTGCAAAGGGTGTCCATACTGGAGGAGAGCGTGCATTTGTGACAGCTGAGAGTGTAAGGGAAATCTCTGTACCTTTCCCCAGTTTACTGTAAACCTAAAACTTCCCTAAAACTACAAAATAATTTTAGGGAAGTTTTATAATTTATAAGTTATAATTTATAAATCTAGTTCTATAATTTTTGTTACCAAGTTATGAAAAGATCATTGACAGTGTATGCTTTGTTGCACAATATAAATAATTACAAAAAGCATACAGTTTAACTCTCAAATTTGTTTGTAATTAGAGTTACTCAGTTCTTCAATCTATAGTTTAGATATGTGGTCATGTTTATTTATTAATGAACTTTATGTTTATTCAATGTAAAAATATGATACAATTAAATGCATGCTAGGACTTTTAACAAAACATCAGGAATACAAAAAGGGATATATTTCCTCATTTTCCAGAACAAAAATAATTTTAGAAGAGGAATATGCTCAATCAAAAGTGAATAAATGTATATATATGTGTATATGCTCCTGCTCAATATATAATACCTTATATATGAAAGTAGATAATTGAATGCCATGTCCCTTATTTAGATGAGCATAAATTATCATTCTAAATAAGAGAAAATTTAGTGACTTCTAAACAAATGGCAGCATATAAAATGTTTATATTTCTTTGAAAAAAAATGAGACAACTTGTTATTTTTTTCCTTCCTGTTTTGTTCTGGGTTTTTGTATTAAATAATTAAATCGAGCTGATTAAATCACTTCAGTGCCACAGGGGAAAATCTTGGAAAAGAGGATTAGCTCATCTGGCAGGATGAGTTAGGTCATAGTTTATCCAACCATAATTCAAGTGTTGTGTTCTTCAAGTCTGGAAGTTAAGGTCATATCAAGGGTCAGTGCCAAAATGTGCTTTATCAAAAGTTGGAACTTATTTCTGCAGCTGGCTAAGCTTTACTTGGCTAATTGGAATTATTTGGAGTATTTTTTAAAGCTCAGGATTATCCTCAATTTTCTGTCGCCTTTGGTTTATGAAAAATAGCTAATACTTTGTATTAGAGATTTATGGTGATATTTGTTATTAAGAAAAATTCATTTACAGTATATATATATCACTTTATTCATAACTATGAGCAAGAGTAGAGTTAAAGTAGAAAGTAGAGACATGTTTGGAATAAGTAAAACTGGTAAAGAAAATGAAGGAAGTATCTGAAGCAGTGTTTTTTCACACTGGATTGTGACTTGTTAGTGGGTAGTGAACTTAGGTTAAAGGGCTTTGACAAAATTTTAGAGACCAAACAAGGTAAAATAGAATAAATGATAGGATAGTGCAGAAGATAAAATATTGGGCATTTAAGAAACCCACTAGTGTGTTGTATATGTGTGTATTCTTTTTTTTTAATTCTACTTTTTATTGACCTTAAAGAAACATACATTGTAGGCTACTTCTAGAATAAAGAGAATGGTCTTGTCTTGCTGGCTGTGCAGCTTTGGGAAATTAATATGTGTAAGTCTGTTTCTCAGCTCTAAAATTGGACAAATATAATCTACTGTGTAAGTGTAATGTGAGAATTGAGTGGTATGTATTAAATCCCCTACCATATATCATATCATATATTAAACATGTAACTAATAGCATCTTTTATTGGTAGCAACATTGGCAATAGAAAAACTAACAAGATATTTCATAAAGCATTAAATTATATGCCTAACAATCTTAAGGTGATTTTGCAAGAGATGGAAGTCAGTTGATGTAATAAATCTAAGGAAATGATTATCTGAAAGATGAGCAGGCAGGCACATCTGTGGTTCCAAAGAACAGGCTTGCAAATCTGCATTTGATTGGGATTATTCCCTCCTTTCCTTTCCCTACTGATTGATTAGGAATCCTTCAGGCATTCCAACCATTAGCTCTCACAACCAAATAAACCCTTTTTTGACAATGGACCTCAAAATATAATTGGTGTTTACTTTCAGGCCCTCTAAGACACACATGGTCTGGTCTCAGAGACTTCTGTGTAAGAATGGACTAAGTTTATTGTGAGCAAGTTGCAATTAAGTCAGTCAATTAATTAGCAATGACCAGCAGTTGTGAACTGATGTCCATATTCTCTCTACCTTTGTCTTGCAACAAGGTAATGAATTGGTTTTTTGAAATTAAGTGAGAATTCCATTAAAATCAAACTATTAGTCATGTGCTTTTACCTCTGAATTAAATGTCCATCATGACTATGTAGAGTTTTGTTTACATTCTCTTCACTCTTACCCATTCACAAGTTCCTTAATGGCAGAAATGATGTCTTATTTATGATGCTGGAAAATATTTGATATAAATACTTATTTTATGAATGATTACTTATTCTCAATATATAAATCATAATTTGACAGGCTCACATTTCTTCTTCAGTTTTTGTGAAAGACTGATTTCCATGATCTTCCTAGCCAATTTGTATCTGTCACTGCCTAACATAGAGAAAGGAGTAGAAGTGTTCCTCGTGCATTAAATCTGTGTGCCAGTTCATCGTGGATAATGGGATACCAACCCTAACACCTTATACAGGGACCCCAGCCAACACATTCCTGGATCCCAAAGTGCTCTCTATTATACACACCAGTCAAAGGATATGTGTCTTCTGCACTGGAGTTCCAGAGAAGTGGGACATTCTATGTCTAAGAAATATATACATGCTTATATATTTCATGTGGTATCTTATTTTTTCATTTTATGTTTGAGAGCACTGTGAATATGTTTTAAAATATAAAATATTTTCCAGGTCTGAGGATGAATAAAGGCGCCATCACCCCTCCCCGTACTTCTCCTGCAAATTCATGTTCTCCAGAAGTAATTCATCTGAAGGACATTGTCTGTTACCTGTCTCTTCTTGAAAGAGGAAGACCTGAGGATAAACTTGAGTGTATGTGTTTCTTAATTTAGTTTGCATTTTGTGTTTGGGGGCAGGGGAAAAATGGATATTTACAAAATCGCATCAACTGCCAGTTGTCTAAATTTTTTTGATCAATTAAGTAACTTTTAAGAAATTAAGTAACCTTGCTGAACAATACAAATTCCTTCTACTAAGAATCAATTAAAGGGCATTAAGCTGTATCAAATGCATTTTTATAAGTTCTATTTATAATCAGTGAATTCTTAAGCACATTTTATCTTATAATTTTTTTAAAATGCTCTCAGTTCTGTTGTGTTAACACAACACAACTGCAAAGTATCCTTGGTGAAAAGGTATTTATATGATGTCAAGAGATATTCCTATTAGTGAGCAAGAAATAGCCCTTAGTATATCCATCCTGTATCCTCCCATGGACAAATCTCCCTTGCAATTTTTACTACCAATACTCTCTTAAATGCCAAACCGAGAGTCTTATTTATAGGACTTGACTAGGATAGTATAAATTATTAACAAGAACTTGTTCCTTCTATAATGTGCCAGATAGAGAGTTGCTATCTACAGCAAGTACCAATTTCTCTCATAAAATGTAGTGTGTGAGCTCTCTCTGGTGGCAATCTAGGCTCATTGCAAGTTAAGAAAATCTTTTTCATTTAGTCTAAACCTGACCGTTTGATAATCTATTCTCTCTTAAAGCTTTTTATGAATGTGATGTTGGAAGTTTATTAAAAAACCTGATTAGTTTGATTATATTGGATATCATTGAGATGAATTTAAGTTACTACTAAAATGATAGTGAGGATAATGAATCCAAACTTACGTATTTCTACAGTAAAGGTAAAGCATTGTGATGCTTCAGAGTTATCATTAGGAAGCATTTTCAGTTTAATTTAGTAACAACTTTTTGATACTATTTCTCCTTCAATAATTTACCAAAATAAGGTTACTAAAGAGTCACACCTGCTTAGGTTATGAATAAACCATATGAACATAATTCTTCAAATATGTATTTATTATTCATAAATGTTGAATATTTGCATTTCACAATTTATTTTGTATTCCTAAGAACCTACAGAAATCTCTTTCATTCCAAAATAAATATTAATGTTCAGTGAATTCTATTGAAGTGACGGCCAGAGAGAAAGTTTTCTCAGGTGTTATCAGAACCATGTTTGGGATGATTAAAAAGATATAAAGAAAAATATTTTTTTCCGGATTTAAGAATGATTAAAGACACCATTAATCCTCCCCAAATGGTCTTTGGTGTTATAGCTTAATTATTTCTAGGTCGATTGGAAGTGTGTTGTTTTTAGGTTGGAATCTTTAAGAAGCATGCTTTTCAGTTTTCAGTTAGAGTTCTTGAACCCACCTAACCTTTATCCACAACTGCAGGCAGAAGGTGAACTCAAAAGCCACTCAGAAGCAATTGATTAATTGAATCAAGCCAACCTGCCATTTACTCTTCTTCATAGTTATCAACACCTTGCCCTCTGTTCTTTCTTTGAGCTTTCCAGTTCTTTTTTATAAGCTTACACCAGATTGATCTATACTTCCCTGTTTTTGTAAACCATGGCTTCATACTCTGATAGACTGATTATGATTTTATCAGATTCCTCAAAGTAAACAATATGCTTGTCTTCTGTTATCCTGCAATCCATCAAAATCATCAGAAGTTTGGTTTTTACTTTTTCTTTTATAATGTCAGTGCCTGAAACGTTTGCAAATTAACTAAATCTGAATCAATTTACTTCACCACTTTTTAGCAGTTTGCCTACATTTTTACCCTTCTACAAATGCACATTAAACACCCTAATATTTATGTATTCTTTTACACCTAGTATGTTTTTTATCCCGGTAAGACTTTAAAATGGATTTAATGTTGTTTAGTTTAGTATATACTTACTTCCAAAAGAGTTATGACTTATTAAATAGGAAGATATACCAGAAGAATTTTAAAATATAACAATTACAATTAATATAGACACAGGTGTTGAGGAAGCATCTAAAATAGTTAACTTTTGCAGGTTAACACTGAATTTGGGTCTTAATTTCAGGAAGCTGAGCAGGCAGGTATACATACATGTTGGTTTAGTTCAAAGGTCCCAAACTTGATCACTCATAAAAATCACCTGCTGGCCTGTGCACACACAGCTTGCAAAGAGTGCTGCCCTGATGAACTCTGATTCAGTAGATCTGACATGGGAGCTAAGAATTTGCATTTGTAACATATTGCTGATGCTATTGGCCCAGAGACTCCATTTTGAAAGATACCGGTGCATGCAAATTCTTCTGTCCAGTAATCATTCATACATATACCAAGGTCAGCTGAACTGGTTGTTGCTTTTCCTAGAGTAGTGGCAGTACTTATAAAATTCTTTCACCGGGGCTATTAGATAAACTGCATGACTCACTTTCAATGTTTAGAGAAGGAGGACATTTCCCCAAAAAATAATATTTTAGAAATCTTTTCAGTTATTCCTGCCACTTTTTATATCCCTTTCTGTCTTTTCTCCCAGATATTTACATGTTTTATGTAAAGCTTATCCTGTAGAAAAGAAACTAATGAACAAATTTTCTTGAACATTCTACCTGTTATAAATGACTTTTTCAATTTGCTTTCTTAACACCATCCTAATTGCTTTCTGTGGATCTTGACTGTCTTGAAAAATCAGGTAGAGGATGTTTATTGATGTGTTCCCATGAGCTCTTGGAAAGCATGTGTGCCTCTTTTTTTTCAATCTCTTTTCATCTCCTTGCATTTCTCAAATTTGGGGATTTATACTCCCACTTGATTGCAGCCAACTACTTTTGTTGAAACCTCCCAGGCTTCATAACACCCAAGAACTGCTTTTACTCTAAAAGAGTAAACTCCAGAATTTTCCTCTGATTATAGCCTATATTTACTTCCAAATCTCCTATTTTTAGTTTGAATATAGCAGAACATTATTATTTAAAAACCTGGAATCTTGATTTATACTGATTAAATGGGAAGCCTAGGCTGACACTATCTCCATGACCTGGGTATAGTTTAAGAAACTCTCTAGGACTCAGTGTCCTCCACTGTAGAATTGAGATCATAAAATAGTGTGTAGTGGCATGGTACAGATGTGAGGATTGCATGGTTTAGTAATTACTCACATAAATTTCTTCACCTTTGTTAAGTAAATAAATAAAGGTCAGTTAAAAGATCTGGAACCTTGACCACTTTGTTTCTTCATGAATTTGTCTGCTGCCTTCTGGCCTCCGGTCCCATAAACGGATCCCATAAACCATGATGTTAATTATTCTCTCACACACTTGGTTTCATTGATCCAATACATTTACTCATATACTGATGATTATAAAGATGTAATTCTATAGATTGTACCTCTGCATAAGTCCTCGGACAGGCTTCAGTGCCCAGTGTTTCTCTCAACTGTCTTCTGTTAAAAGTAATGGATATGCTTGTCTTTACAAACACTTACCTATTTAATAATCATCTCACTCATTGCATGTGAATTCTTATACTTTCTCTCATTTGACCTAAAATCTTGTCTACTGCTGTCCATATTCTTCACAGCTTCTCTCCTGACTCAGGGTCGAAAGTATGGCTTTGATAGTTTCCAATTCAAAATTAAATAAAATTTAAACCCATAATATAGCATCCATAAACTGATATGGCTCCACAGTTTGACACCTTCTACCATGTCTGTCTTGCATTTGAGTTGAACTTGTGTGTGCACACACACACACACACACATATACACACATACTCATACACATGATGATTCTTGATCAACCTCTCAATTATAAGACAAACCCTGAACTTTTCTGCCTTCATGCCATTGCATATAATGTGCATTTTCTGGGGGAATTCTTTCTCAATGTATTTCTGACCCAGTTCAGTCTACACTTGAGGCCTGCCTCACATTATGAATCCTCCAGCCATCTCCTTAAAGTACTCATTTGGCTCTCCTTCACGTCTTACATCTGTTGAAAATGTTTCATTAAGGAGAAATCAACAGGAAAATACTTTGAAAGTAGATAATTTACAAGCAGATAGTGAAGAGAAACCTGCATGGTAAAGATACAGGTATGCGTAATATGAACCTTAGGACCAGTGAGATTTAACACTAAAGATCATCTGGTCAGCCTTCCTATAGCTTATCAATGAGAATAATTAAAACCCCAGGACACTGATTATTAATTTTTGTCCTCAGTTTTTCTAAACATGATTTCCAACCAACTGTATAGTGTCTTGTTTATTTGTTATTAATATTTTTATTGTGGAAAAATGCAAAAACAAGAAAAGTTTACTCTATTGCGTTGAGCATCAAAAACTAAGAAGCCAATTTTATTTACTTCTGTATTTAAAGTTTATTAAATTATTATTGAAGTACATATAGCAGTAAAAATGAGATTTAAAGAAACTCTAGATTAAATGTCTATAAAGTAGTATCTAATAATAATGTCTATAAAGTATCTAATATCTAATAAAATCTATATTAATAAATTCATATCAATAATAAATCATCAAAAGTTTCAAAGTAACACAGAATGTATACTAAGATATTAAAGTAAGAAAAATAGAAACTTGAATATCTTTTGGAAAGAAAAAATTATAGAAATGAAGTATTCCATTGTCTTACATAATATGCCTTGGCTCTGATCTTTTAACTAAACACATGTGTAGGCATATAATTGTTTCTAGATAGAGTGAAATTACATGAGCATAGAAATAGAATTAATGTGGGTTAAACTAGGTCATAATTTTGTAGCAGGTACCCACCTTTGGAAGCCAACATGTTGCCAGAATAATTTTAATATTGGCCTTCTTTTACTTTTGCACCTAAACATTTATATGCTTATGTTGGTTTCAGAAGTAAGGTCTATTTGTTCAATAACTCACTTGACCTTGAAGCCAGGCTTTACATTTTTTCCTTGAAGATTTGTAAATTAGTGCTTTATTGATATATATAAAGGTGAAATTCACTGTGGTATAATCATATGTGTACATAGGATAGTTTGGTCAATTTCATAACATTTCTCTCTTTTCCCATCCCTCCTTACCCACTTCAATCCCCTTTTTTCTACTCTACAAATCTCTCTTCTGTTTCAATATTAAGAAGAAATAGCCCTATTATATAATATTTGAATATTAAATGTTAATTTTATAAATATTATTTATAAATATTGTTTTAAAAGGGAAAATTTTATAGCTAATTAGACCAATGTTTATTTTCCATGGAGTTAATAATTGCTTTCTTTTCTGTATTTCATTAGTTTTCTCTATTTCTATAACTAGTCAATTCTCAAATTCCTCCTCATAAGTTTTGGCTTGGAAGCTTATGCTCTTCATAGTTTCATCTTTTCATTGATAATTCCTTTCCCCTTTATTTTATTTACTCTTATCTTTCTAGAACCACAATTATTTGTATATAGAACTTCCATACAGAACTTAGAATTATTGTTTTTCTTTCTTTTTTCCATTTCCACCTTCTTTCCTGTTCTTTATGTCATTCAGTCCACATCTGGGACCTACTTTCCATATTGTGATGACCTTTTTCCTGTTTTCTCTATCAAACTTTTGGCTTCACCAATAATCCGTTTTGGTCCCAGTAGGATCCTCATATGCTTCCATTCTTATTTCATGGATTGAAACTTTCCTTTTATTTATGAGATGCTCCTGTCCCTTGCTACCAATGGGCACAGGGTCTCCACATGCCTAAGCTATACAAGATGGTTTTACAGAGCTTTATCCAGTCAGGATTAACAGTACCATAGTGTCCCTCCTTCTAAAACACAAGTTTCTCTATGTCCTTTCTCTGCTCCTGCTATTAATTTCTTCTCTGAGTGGTCTGTCATTTACAAAGATGTTTTTTACAAAGGTGATTTTTAATATTTTCTTCTACACTAAAAGTCTTGAAGATCTCATTCTCTATAATCTGCTAGGCATATTTTTCTACTACATTTTATTTTTATTTATTGAATATGTGAGAAGGAAGGACTTGTATGATTTGCAAATAAAGAGATCTAAGTGTGTTATCCTAATATTTATTTCCCTTAATTCATAGGTACACATTCCCCCATACATTTTAACATCTTTTAAGTTTAATTTCCTCTTACTAAAAATAGAATGTCATAGTTAATTTGGCAACATTTCTAATTTTAGTGATACATAGACTAATTTTGAATCTTATAAATAATTATATCAGAATTGGTAAAATATAAAATCATTCAATAAGATGATAATAATCAGTGACAGTCAACGGTTCAAGTTCATCACATAATTATGCCTCCTAGTTATCAATGCCTTTTTTTTTTTTTTAACATTGTAGACCTCAGACATCAGAATCCTCCAGGAAATTATACAAACTCAACACAAACCATCACTTCCACTCTTCTGTTTTTACAGCTGTGCCTTCTTCTCTGTTTATCTCAAAAGGGCACCTGCAGCCTCTTCCACAGCTTCCTAGTGGTGTTTGACTCCTACAGGGGAATCCTCTGGCTGGGCAGAGACCTCTGTCCCACCTTCCTGAGCTCACTAACATGGAACCCACCCTCTCCATGTCCCTACTTGATTAGTTCAAAGATGAGTTACCCTGTAAAGCTCCACCACAGATCTAGACAGATGAACCATTGCAGCTTGATGACACTGCCTTTTGTGTGCTGGCATCCTCCATCAGAAAGAACCTGTTCTGAGCTCTCCTCCTCCTTCCCCCACACTGTTTGGGAATCAGACCAAATGGTGGCTTATACCTGAGGAGTGACCTGCAGACTCTGGCCTGCATTTGAGTGTGTCTCCTATCAGTGTGATTATTCTCCTTTCATTGTTCAGACTTGGAATGTTTCAACTACTTTTCTGTTATATTTGATTTTATATTTAATGACTGAATAAGAGTTTGAACAAGCAGTGGTGCTTTTTCAGTGTTTCCTAGATACAAGCAAAATTTGGTAGACTTCACCTGTGATATCCAGTATTTTTATGAAGGTTTAATTCGTTTTCAATTTTACTTGGGAAACACAATTCACAAACAATTGCTTTGAGCAGGGGAGAATCTTAGTATTTATTTTCAACAGAAAAGTTATAAAGAATGTGCCATAAACTAACATTGTTCTTGTTCACCTATAGTCTTTTTTTCAACACCTCTTTTGTTCCAGTTATGTTTCGCCTGTATGACACAGATGGGAATGGCTTCCTGGACAGCTCGGTAATTTTTTTCCTTCAAATTTTCTGTGAAATTTTCAAAGTAATTTCTTCTGAAATAAGCAATGAATAAATTTATAGCTATTACCACAGAAAGCACACTTACTAGAATTTACATTCACTCACACAGCATTTTTATCATTTGACTTTTTTTGAAGGAGTGATCTGAGGAGACAGGATCATGATTGTCATATTGAATAGCTTTGATACAAAAACAGGACTTTTTCCTGGGCTGAATTTAGATAAAAGAGGAAGACTCCAACATTGTCTGAATAAAACATAAGATAAAGTTGAGACCCAAGTCCAGAAAGAAAGAAAAACTATCAGTGATATTTGACACTAAGGAAAATATTGAGAATACAACTATAAAGTAAAGGAATTACAAAGTCAATTTTTGTCTTGTTTTCCCAGTTTTAAAAATATTCTTAGTCATACATGCTGTTGAAATAGGTAATATATTAAATGTATATATGTGTATATATATATATATATATATATATATATATATATGTATTTGCAGATCGAATTGACAGACTTTCCTTTGTAAAATATCTCTTACAATTGTATTTGCAGCTTACATATAGTCTAAGCCATAAAAAACAGTTAAAAAAAAGTGCCATCTCTGTAGGATTAACTGAAGGAATACTTAAATGTTTATTTTCTTTTTGTAATGTGTGGAGCTCATTGTTAGTGCTCAGAGAAACAGAAATTAGACTCAGTTCCAGTGTACGCATCAGTGTCTTCTATGAAAGTCTATATCAGGTTTCATTCATTAATACATTATGCATTTGCAGATAACATATTTTAAATATTATATTATTTCAATTTCTTTTAAGGAAAAATTAGAATAGTGATCAAAGAGTAAGTGTCAGGTTTTGGGAATTTTGAAGTGCACAGGTACATTTGGAAGAAACGTTTCAACACAGTTGCCAATGGCTGAAAAGCACACTGCCTCTGATGGTGAGGGAGTTTCTCTGGTGCTCTGGTGGACATCCCAGTGGCACCACTCAGACTTCCACAAGAGGAATGGTGAGGTTCGAGGTGTGTTTGTGCAACACTGAGGATTACAATGGAATATTAGTATCTCAGAGAAGCAAAGTTATAATTCCCAATGTAGGAAATGATCACTATTCTGAACTGGTGCTGTGATTGTGGGACTTCTTATGTCTCAGACTCGGTAATTTTTTACATGCTCAGACTCGGTAATTTTTTACATGCTATTCCTTTTAAGTGCCTAATGTTAGAAGCCATGATAAATTTTCTCATTTTCTGGTGCCATTTCACAGCTAGGAATTATGATTTTTTTTCTAGATATTTCAGTATGCTTATGATACCACTTGTGAATACACTAATTGCGTTGTACACAATTGTATTGTGATGCTGATGCTTCATCTCATACTTTTAATTAATTTTAATTTCTCTCTCTCTTTCCTTCCTCCTTCCTTCCTTCCTTCCTTCCTTCCTTCCTTCCTTCCTTCCTTCCTTCCTTCGTTCCTTCCTTCCTTCCTTCCTTCTTTCTTTCTCTTTCTTTCTTTAAACCAGGGATTGAACCCAGGGGCATTTAACCACTGAGCCACATTCCCAGTCCATTTTTCTTTATTTTTTACTTTGAGACAGGATCTCACTAAGTTGGTTAGTGTCTTGCTAAGTTGTTGAACTAGCAGTTCTCCTGCCTTAGCCTCCTGAGTGCTGAGATTACAGGTGTGTACGACCATGCCCTACAACAATGGTTTCTTGTATCTTTAGCTCTTTGTGGGCAAGAGGTAGTGTTTTAGAGTGGCCCACATCTGTAAGGCATGTGCCTCTATGCATGGCTTGATATTTCTTTTAGCCTTGGGTTGAAATATAGCAGATTTGAAAATTCAATCAGTTTTTTTATTTTTTAAATTTTTTTGTCCATAGGTCATTTTGGAGTAATGTATGTACTAGATTACTTGCAATATTTATAACTATATTCCCAATATTGAATAATGGATTGGGAATAAATTGATTTGTTCATGTAGCTTCTCTCTCATTTTTTTTTTTGTTATTAAAGTCTGGGCTTTTCTCCACAGAATCCAGTTCCCCAGTAATTTCCTTCAATATTAATTTCAAATTGTACCTCCTGATATTTTAAAGATATAGAAGTTCACCTTTTGGTGGAAAAAGAAAGAAACAAAGAGAACAATTGATTTGAAAATTAATGTGTATGTCTGATAATGAATGTTAATGTTTATTGATCATTTGTGATATGCCAAACTAGGTAAATTTATTCCATATACGATGTTTGGTCTTTGCAGCAACTTCATGAACTAGGTAAAATTAGAATATCCATTTTAGTAATGAGACTAGATCTGAGACAAATTGAATGACTTATCTAATGCCACATGGCTATATAATGTAGGCCATGAAAAATAGTCCCTGTTCTTAAAAATATATCTGGGGTCTTTAATACCTCCAAACCATTACAGTGTTTCATAAGCAAGGATGGACTAGGTGAGAGTTTGGTAACTCAAGCACACACACAATTTTAGCAGATTTTAAAATTTATCAGTTTCTAATATATACATTTATATTTTTATTATTTCTGAGGCAACAGATCTTACATTAATAACATACTGATAACTAGATTTTCTGGAGGAAGGGAATATAGATTTTATTAATTATGAAAATTTATTCAAAAACTCATGGATCCCCAAAGGACAACCTGTTTTTTTTGTTTTGTTACTTTATTTCCTTCTCCATGCCATGAACATTGACCACATATATTAGATCAGGGATTGAGTAGAGTGATCTTTTACTAATATACTTTCAAGCCTTATCCTTTTGTTCTTCTTACACTTGAAATTATACCATATCACTTTTTACTTTATGTTTATGTCTCCATTTAAAATTAAAACCCTCTTACAAAGCCATGTTTAATCTTTCCTGAAAACAGGTAAAGAAAAATTAAGCAGTGAATACATATATCTGAAAAATATTTGACTGTATTTAGCCAATCCATATGTCTAATAGGTCTTCAAAGAGTTGACATCTGAGGAGAATACTATGAAAATTCAAGTTAAAACTCTATCCTCTCACAAAATAAACTCTACATGTACTTAACCTCCAAACCATCACCCTGAATATCCTCCTAGCAGAGCACGTTATCCCAATAAATGACTGGAACAGTCAATAGATATTCTCAGTGAATCAAAATAAAAATAAACCTCTTGGATGCTCTGGAATGCTTCCTTCCAGCCTTTCACATCTGTTTTTAAGCCCCAGGGTCAGGATAGTCAGTGACTTAAAAAATCACATCCTGTGAAAGTATACATAAGGCCCTGCTTTCATCTGGTCCTCCTTTTCCAGAAGAAAAGCTTTCTTGGTATAATTGTGCCCTCTGCTGGTGAAGATTTCCAGACAAGGTACAGGATGAATTTCTATTAGGGTCCTCTTTTCCAGATAAATAATAATTTAAATATGACTATGTGTGTGTGTAGCTCATTCAATTTTTTAGCTACTTTTTGAAGAAAACAATTCCTTTAAATTAAAGATTAGCAAGAACTTGTGACCATACCCTCTGTTTCTCTCTCTCTCCTCCAGGAGTTAGAAAATATCATCAGTCAAATGATGCACGTTGCAGAGTACCTTGAATGGGATGTCACTGAACTTAATCCAGTAGGTATAAGAATGGCTTAACTGCTGATTAAATTCTAGAAGCAAGCTAGCTTGTTTGCTGTCTGTCTGTCTTTCTTTCTTTCTTCTTTCTTTCTTTTTTAATATTTCCCTGGAATACATATATTAATATCATTTGATTTTATTATTTAATTTTGTCTTTCTTAAACTTTCCTGTGACAGAATATACTAATATCATTTGATTTTGCCTTTTGATCATTCTAAGTTACTATTTCTAATAAGTCAAAGTGGATTGGACATAAGACAATAAGACACATGCAATATTCTAAAACTCTTAGAAGTAACTTTTGCTCCTTCTGCAAGGAAAACCTGGCTCAGGTAGATAGAGCCTGGAAATTTTAATCAAGTTTTTTAAACAAACAGTATCTAATCATTCTTATAAAACATAAAAAGTTCTTATTTTGAATAGATTTACTAAAAATTCCAACATCATTCAATGTTTATTAGAATAAACTTCTGTAGAAATTTCAAATTTAAATATTAGTAATGTTTTGGAAGAAGCTGATAGAAGGTATTGATTTTAGTTTATATCAATTTTAATTTAAATTCTTTCCATTTTATATGAATATATGAATTCGAGAAATCTGTAAACCAGTGTTTGCATTTATGCAGTTAGCAACATGATGATTACATGATTATGTGAAGCAAGAGCTTAGTTAGTTCCCCTTCCTTTCTAAACTAAAGATAGTAAATATGTATTGTGAAAAAGAAGATACCATTCTTACTGGGATTGTTTTTTTTTCCAGTGTAATTCAAATGTATTTCGAGTTTTTGTTCATTTGTTTGATGTGGAAATGCATCTGCTCTCTGCACATAGTGAGTTGCAGCTATCATTAACAATGCAATTTGTTTATGGAATAATAAAGTAGTTGGTGACATGTAATTTAATTTATTGCTTAATTCATGTTAAATTTATTATCCATGAAATAAAGGGATTTCTTGGTCTTTTAAGTTCTATTCCCCTTTTTGTTGTGTTAATTTAATTGGCTTTCTCCAATCCAACCTACCTTTGGACCTGTGAAGATTGTTCATCTATCAAATAAATTTATTTATTCTCATGGGATTGAGGGAACGAAGGGAGACTTTTTTCCTGTTAGCTTTCAAAGTAGAAGTGGATGCCACCACTTTCCAGCAAAACTTATATTTGGTGACAGAAGGTGTAGGTTTCATAAAAATAAGATTTAGGTGCTACAAAAAAGTGAACAGTCAATGGCTGGAGAGCCTAACTATGACAAACACCTATGGGAGAATAGAAGTGATACCTCTAGCATTATTTGTCATGTGTTGTGGTCTGATAAGCTGGCCTCTCTTCTGGATAGTTCAGTGTGAAAAATCAAGATGAAGTGCCATTTTATCAAATTTTAAATATTTCTTCTTTCATTTGGAAAACAATGAAATAATTATTCTAGCATCATTTTTTAGAAATGTCTTCTTCCCAATACTTAATAGATCAGTGTGTTGTTATGGACAAAACTAATATGATTTTCAAATACTTTCTGAGGAAACACACCAAGCACAGAAGTGCTTATGCAAACAACATTTCTTCCAATAAATGAAAAAAAAATTTTCAGTACTGTAGATCAAACCAAGGGCATTGTAGACAAGCTCTCTACCACTGAGCTATATCCCCAGCCAAATATTTTATTTACTACACTTTTTTAAGTTTTGATTGTGATGCTCTTTGCATTTTTTTCTTTTTCTAAATTGATTAAAATCCCCATATTATGCAAAAGCCATGACTTTTGAGGTTTTTACCAAGTTCTCTCCTTGGTACCTTGAGATAGGAAGTACTTTGCCTTCCCAGCAGCCAAGGGTTACATGGTTGAACTCATTTGCATTAATTATAGCACAAATAACACTACATGACATGATATATGCTGGGAGTCTTCTATTTATAATATGTTGATTCATTTTGTTCTTACAACAATGCTTTGAAGTAAATACCAATATCATCACCATTCCACAGAGAGGTTAAATGTATTACAAATACTGTGGAGAACATTTTGGGGACATTATTGAAAGTCATCTTTAGAAACGAAGTCTAATCAAGTATGATTAGGTCATTTAAATTTTGGACTCTATTGAGTTGTGATAGGCAATTAAAAGCAACTTCATCCCCGCATCCCTTACTACTTAGCAAAGAATTATTTGAGCTCTTTGCCACGAAGTTAATTTGTTCAGACATTTTCTGGCATATATATGAATGTAAAAAAAGTAATCATCTTGAAGAAGTAATTAAAGACCACGTTCACTATTAAATTAAAGTTAACTTACTTTAGCTGTGATGTTCATTGAAAAATATTAAAAACTCAAGCATTTATTTCTGGAAGTTGGTCAGGGTAGGTAGCTATATTCCAGAAATCCTGTCATTATTTTCTCAGTAAAAAGATTGGTGTTCTGAGTTACCAAAACATATGTGCCACCTCTCTATTTGGCTCCTAGTCATAATTTCTTACCATCAGTTCAATGTAATGCCTTGGTGTATTATATGAAATGTATTTTAATGATTCTCCCTAAATTTTTTTCTGCTCTCTTCTCCAGATCCTCCATGAAATGATGGAAGAGATTGACTATGATCATGATGGAACAGTATCTCTGGAGGAGTGGATTCAAGGGGGAATGACAACAATCCCACTTCTTGTGCTCCTAGGCTTAGAAAATGTAAGCATTTATACAACATAGGGTGGGCTGGCAATAAGTCAGTGAGGTTCTCTATTAGTCTTTTGATTATAAGTTCATCTGACCATTTTCTACCATGAAGCATGTAGCGAGTGCCTGGTACACCATGGTGCAATTTAATAGCGGCTCCTTGGGGGTGATACATAAACATGTTGATTCCTTCGCAGTAGTGCCTTAAGATTACATATGTATTTTTCTCTTTTGTTTTCCTCTATTTGAAGTGCAACCTTGTTTTTCTTAATTATTGCAAATCTCCCCAAGATTGTTTCTTTTAATCTAATAATGCAAGAAACTCTACTATTTTTGTACTCTGTGGTTCTTGTAATGTTGTATCCCAATCAATAATTCTCTCTCACATGAAAATAATCTATTTTATTGATACTTGGAGGTGCCACACACATATCTGAGGTAGTTGTGAGACAATGCCTATATGTGAAAAAAGCTCTTTTTTTTTTTTACATTTTTGTAGATAAACCATGTTCTGATTCTAATCCTCAAATTTCTTTTTAATCTGTGCCTCCAGTGCCATTATGTTGGCAATTAAAAACATGGTAGGGACATCGTAGGAACAAAGTAGATTAACCTAAGGTCACAATCTGATATAATAATGACTTTTTTTTTGTTTTGTTTTTATTTTTATTTTTTTTCCACCTTTATTAGAAGTATATTGCGATACAGGATACAGAATAATAATGACTTTGAAGTTAAGTCTGTCTAGCCCTGCTATAAAATAAAATACAGAAATTAATTTAAAACTTTGGTGACATCAATAGTCAATACTAGATTTTTTATTTAGCATTAATTGTGGACCAAGACTGAACATGTTTACTTAGAATCAAAGAGCATTAGGAGTAGAAACAACCAGTATGCATCTAGTATTTAAAGTTTTAAAATGCAAGAACATAGTCCACCACCTTGCGGCTGATCTCAAAGCTTTTCATGTTTCTTAGTACTAGCAAAACAAGTTTTGCAGATTTGAAACTATAAATTTATTTAACACACCAAATTTTGAAAGTAAGCTCTCAGGACATCTTATTGTCTGTGTTTGTGAACTAATGAGTGTATATAAAAATATGTTTGTATACACTGGTTTAGGAATACACAAACGGCGTTAGGGTTTAGGAGCATCTGTGTTTAGGAATAAATAGATGAGCTTCAGAAAATTATCATTTATTTCTTGTTTTCTTCTTAAGAGAAAGGGACAGTGAGTGAGAGAGAGAAAAAAAAAGAATCAATTTCCTTTAGCTTTACATGTGGCTTTCGGGGCTCAGACACTTTGTTGTATACATGTTGTTGGGGTTCGAACTTGCCAAACCTGCACCCTCATATTTGAACACTGTAACTGCTGAGCCACCACCCCAGACCCATTTGTTTCTTTTTTATCTGGAACTTCAAAGACTTTTACCAATGTTCTTAGGTTACCTTTCATAGTACCCATGGGATTTTAGCTAATTGTCAGAGGAAAAAACATAAAAATAAAATGATAATGGATGACAAATAGGACATTTCCTTAAGATAATTTATTAAAAATGATAATGAACATAGATCTTTTTGTTCGTAAATACGTGTTTCTACACTCTGAAAATTGATGAAATGGTATTTCCTTATAACTTATGTTTGTATGCTACACATAAATTAGAATCTTTTATATAATAATGTTATAGCCCCCATATTATACATATTTGTTTAATTGTTCAATATACATTATGATGAAAGCGTTATGTAAATCAGACCGGGGGAGAAAACAAAAGGAACATTGACAAAATGGCAGCATTTTAAGTTTTATTTGTATTCTGTGTTGAAAAAGTGTTGTTTGAAGATCCCAGTCAGGCAGAGCCAGTAATAATGCTTCTTTGGAAAGGAGTTTTATATTTTTAAAATTAAAATTTTTGTATTCTATGTGTTTACTAGAAATTACAGTATGAAAGGACAGAATATGCAGGAATGAGTATGTGGAATATTTGTAGTCAGAAGTGAGATAGCAAAGGGAGATTTTGTTGTCTTTATTTTAAATATCACAAAGGATTTTGAAATTATGTTTTTTTTTGGATGTTGTTGTTTGTAAAGCTTTAAATTTTAATTTATTAGTATGGTTACTTATGAAGTTATAAAAATAGTTATAATATAGTCCACATACCTATATCAATTTAACTCAAAAGTATTTTTAATGAAATATTCATTGGTTTCTAGCATAATAGTTAAAGTTAAATTGCACAACATGTCTTCGCCTTTCATGTCCATTTGGTGAATTATACGTAGTTTTTATAATAATCTCATTTGTAAATTAACATATTTTAAGAACAAAAAGATTGGAATTTTACAAGGAATATAAATTTGGGTTTGCTCTAGTAATCAGAGCTGCGTTCCCAGACATGGCCACTAGATGGCAGGGCCACATTGTTTAACATGAATAAAATGAGATAATTTAAGATTGAATATTTTTTCACTGTAAAGAATAATTCTGAAAGAAATTTCCCTTTTCTTTCACATTACAAAAATGAGCAAGGCAACTATATTTTATGTTACCTTTTAATAAAATGTATAAGCCCTGTAATCATGTGTAAAGATCATAAAACAGAACACCTATCTGTTAAAAATACCTTCTTAAGTCTAAGTCATTGTAAGTGCTGTAAAAAGCAGGAATGACACCAAGACAATTGAATGATGAAAGCCTATTTTAGTAATTGATATTTATTTCCTTTCTGTAGGCAGTTAATGTGTTATGTTATTACCTGTAGAGAATTTGATCCATGGAGCTATGCCTCCAACCCCCACCCAACCTTTGCTTCTTAAATTAGAAATCTAGATACTTCAGCTTGAAGTTGGCCATTTTTTGTGAAGCCTGCCTTGTTATGTTGTCCTATATATTCTTGTCTATTGTCAATTATGAGCATGGGGAGTACATTCTAATTGATAGTGAATGTTAAATACCCCAGTGCATTTGAGAGCGACTGTAGCACACTGACCAAATTACACAGATAAGAATGTCATCCTGGCAGTCAGCTGCATTCCACTGTGAGGCACAACAGTTGTGATCTCATGGTTGTTTACCTCTCTCCATCAACAGAATTTAAAATGTTACTCTATTTTAAGTATTTATTTACCAAAATCAGAAATGTAGTTTATCAGGACCTAATTCTTTACTGAATACTAGAAAGTGATATTTATTTCTTAAGTTTTTTTTAACCACAAGAATTAGTGCAAACTTTACAAAAAACTCAGGATAAATAAATGGGTCAGAAATGGCACCAAGTCTTGGCATCTCTTACACTTGAAGGAAAAGGAAAATAGGGAGTTTAAATAAGTATATGCTTTCATTTACCATATAAAAAATATGGTTGATACTCTTCAACCATAATCTCACTGGATTTTTTTTTTTAAGAGAGGGATTTTTTTTAGAGAGTGAGAGAGAATAAATTTTTATTTATTTTTTTTCATCTGGTTTCTGTTTCTCTGATACTTAGCTGTGTAGTGATGGGGTTTGAACCTGGGTCCTTGTTCATGTCAGAAAAACACCATAACCACTGAGCCTTCACTCTAGCCCCTGGCTGGAGGATTTATTTTATTTTATCTTTTAATTTTTATTTATTTATTTTGCTAACAACTCTTTGCATTAGTGAATGGAACCTGTCTATAAAGGAAAATACATTAAATAATTTAGGCTTTAGGCCATAAAGAATTCTGTCAAAAATGCTCAGCTTTTCTGTTATAGCCCAAAAGTAATCACAGGGATCATAAAAAAGAACCAGAAAAACTATGTTTCAATAAAACTTTAATTACAAAAGCAGATTGCTGAACAGGTTTGAACCCAGTACCACAGTTTGCCAACTTATGACCTCCTCTGTCACTACGTTGTCATAGTACAAACAGAACGTGTTTTAATTTACTTTTAATCATTCAGGGCACAGGAATCTAGAATATCTCTGACTTGGCACATTTCAACAACCATAGCAAGTCATGGCTCTCAATGGAGAGAGAGAGAGAGAACCAGTGGACTTTAAGAACTTGATCTCCACCATGGCTCTCATATTGATTAACTGGGTCATTTTGTGCCAGACAGTTGCTTCTTCTAGAAAAAGGAAAAGAAAATTGGTCAACAAGATGTCTTTGCTTTTTGAAATTCCTTTTCTAATACTAGTTTTACCATTCCTTTCCCCAGACCATTATTAAGACAATTAATAATGTTTCAATTCTTGGAAACTGTACTCTTGAATCTACATTAAATTGTTCAAGGAAAATCCCCAAATTCATATTATCAGAAATTTCTTAATTCCTAAAAAGAGAAGTACACATTTAAGTGTTATACATCTGTAATATGTGTAAATATTATCCACATCCAGGTATCCTTGAAATGATCTTAAGTTCTTGGTGTGGATTGTTGTGTCCACATCTTTTGTTTTTTGTTTTGTTTTGTTTAAAGAGAGAAAGACAATGAGAGAGAGAGAGAGAGAGAGAGACAGAGAGAATCAATTTTTATTGAGTATTTCTCATGGCTTTCATTGCTCTGACACTTAGTTGTGTATGTGGGTGCTGGGGTTTGAACCCATGTACTTGTGTATGCCAGGTAAGCGCTGTAACCACCAAGCCACTGCACCAGTCCCTGGTTGTTTTTTTTTTGTTTGTTTTTTATTTTTTTGAAGGGAATATTTCCATCTCACTGTATGTGTTCAAAGAATTCTAGATTTTAATCTTTACATGTAACAGAGACTTTGTCTTTGATTGAGAAGGTCTAAGACACATTATTTCACTTGACTGATAAAAAACAATGCAGGGGCTGGAGCAGTGGCTGAGCAGTTGTGGCACTTTCCTGGCTCGTGTGAGATAGCAGGTTCGAACCCCAGCACCACATAAAGAACGAAGTGTCCAAGCAATAAACTAAACAAAATAAAATTGTTTTTCTCTTTCTCTCTCTCTCACACACTCTTGCTATCTACATACATGTAAAGAACAGTGCAATATGTTCTATGATAAAATTTGAATGATAGAGTAGATGATAACATATTTTAATAAACTAAATTATATTTAAAAGACTGATGGTTATACTCCAATTTTTATAATTTTAATTTAGTTTAGTTTTTGTTCCACTGTCTGTACATGGTTAAATATAAAAAGGAGTTTCAAAGCCGAAAATGTGACAATTCTTGATATTTCAGATTAGGTCATTGAAGAAGAAAAACATAGTTTCATATGTTGCTGAGTTTGCATCTGATCTTTAGGAACAACAGGAACCCAGCTTAATATCAGAGAGCATAGTCTGGTGATTATCAATTGATTGCAACTCCACCCAAAATTCTAATATTTATCTTTGTATTCTCTTTGGCCAAGGTCTAATATAGCTCTTTTTTTTTTTTTTTGTCTAAATGAGTAGTTTCTTTCACATCGATATACATTTTTTGCTTTATAATAATAAGACAATTTAGTGGTTCTTCTTATTATTTAATGGATTTGAAGTAACTTGCAACATTAGCTCTTTTATGTGTTCTAAATAAGTCACTTGAAATTTGGTGAGGTGCCAGAGCAGGAACATTTGTGCTGGGCTCAGTAGAATTTTTCCTTAAGGTAATTTGAAAATGAAAATATTTATAGTGTCTCCAGTTTGAGCATTATATGTGACTTTGGAAATATTTAGGAAAAAATAAAATTTTAGAAATTACTAGGATAAGAAAATAGGTTTGAAAAAGTAGTAAAGGGCCTTTTCCCCTTCGAAATGTCACTTTGGCTTCTAGGGAACTGAGAAATGAGAAAGGATGTAAAGCTCCTTTTCACAGTGGACCAGCCTGGAATTCATTAAGCATTTCTCTCTGTCCTAAGCACAAACCTGAGCTGCTATAACACAACCTACAGTGCTATACCTGGAATTGAAAGAAAAAAAAGCAAATTTTCTATGAAAAACGTATAGCAAATCTGTGAATATCCCTCTTAATTCTTTTGGCTGTCATGTTGGGATGTTACACAACTTAGCCCAATGATGGTAATAATATTTGCTGTTTATGTAACACCACTTTTCTGAGGAGCTAAATTTAGTTCACAGGTATTGTATAATGAAACCTCACACCACAGCCTGGGAAAGAAAAGTGGGTACTTTCATTTTATTTTTCATTTTATTAGAAGGATAATAGGAAGACAGGTGAAATGACTCACATTCTCATAGTAGGCTAGGAACCAAACCTTTTGGATTCTCTCTCTGTTCATTTTTTTTTAAGGTGAATTCCTTCCCTCGTGATAAATATTTATTTTTAATAAAAGCACTAATAGGAGGATACTCTTTTGGCTGAAAGGATATAGAAAAGGACAGATTCTCTCTTACCCACTAAGTTTACAATCTAAATAAGACAAACAAGACAAGACATGAAAATACAGAGAGTTGAGGTATAATTTGCACTGTCGAGAAGTAGTTGGCTCATGGTTTCAATTTCTTCTCTTAAAGAAGTCACATACATATTTTATTCCTTGCATATTTTGGCAATGTATCCGGCTAAGAGCTATAAAGCTATTTGATTTGTTTTTTTGGTGAAGCATTTTATGCCTGGGTAATGGATTTGTACATCAGTTGCAGCCTGTAACATGGCTAAGTGTTCTGATTGACAGAACACCCACGTTCAGACTTGTTTATTTTTTGATAAGGAAAATGCCAGCTATCTTCGTCCATATGTGCTCTCTAGCAGGATAAGACTTATTCACATACAATGGACAATCATTTAAAAACAAAATGACAAGGGTCATAAAAACAGTAATGCATATGAAAATTAGAGTTTTTCTTTTCTCCTTTTATTTAAAAATATTTTAAAGCATTTAACTACTACTTTTACTGTTCATTAGTTTATTCTAAAAATTTAACAATCCTATAGTTAATTTTTTCATCAAGATGTTTAATTTTTTAAGAAATTTAAAGTATAGATAGTTTGCAAAATATAGCAAAGTTAACATTTAAAGTATTCTGTTCACATTGTATAACTACTTGAAATTTTAAGGCTCACTCAAACAAGGATTTGATTCAGAAATTACTATAAAGCCTGTTTCTTGAGTTTTGGGAAACTAAAATTATGTCTTCTGAACTTCTCTCTATGACACCTTCTGCATAGCTAGTTTTGTTGAGAGCTCTTTAGGCCCCTGTCAGAAAGGCAAATATAAGCATTATCAAGAATTATAGGTCTGAAATTTACCCTTCTTGCAGGTTAATGTGTTAGTTTGCCACCATTTCCTGGAGATAGGCAGAGAACACAACACTTCTGGCTCAGAAACAAAGGGTTTTATTACTCACAGTAAAGCAGCATCAGGAACTTCATGTTTGATGTGTTTGCCTTTCTCCCTAAGATTCAGGGGGATAATGGATGGAGACCCAGCTAATTGCAATGCACAGCATTGGGGTTAGGAGCCTCTACCTTAAGGAAACTAATTTCCTATAATGTGCAGTGAAGAAATCTGTTTAAAATTTTTACTCAGAAGGAATAGATCATATTTATTAGACTGGAAAATAAATAAACCTGCCTTCTACCCTAGTTGGAGACACATTTCTATTGTCCAAGGCTATTTATTTTTCAGTTTGCCTATGTTGGGGGAGGGGACAAAAAAGAGTGCTTCTGCTTCCAAAATATGTAAACATTCAAGAGATCTAGGGAGAATTATCTCCCAGGAAGCATTTTATTACTGTATCATATTATGATGCAAATTTGACATTTCTGGTTCTACTATAAGAATTAGTTACTATAGATTTTCTCTGGTATTACAAATCTAGTGACTTATCTCTTGACTGGGAATAGGAAGAAGCTATTAAGAATGTTACTATGAATAATTTATTATCAAGAGAAGAAGATGATCTGCAATTATTTGTGTTATCCCATTACTACAGAATTTTTATTTTTCCAGCAAATAGTAGGTGCTCAAAAATTATTTGGTGAATATGTTCTAAGAAATGTTCTAAGAAATATGATTTGACTAACCTGAAAAATTGTGAACTATGTTGGTATCAGTAGAGTACTAATAAATGATGTTTGAAATGAAGTTTCACACAAATTGGTGAATTGAACACTGAGTACTTGCCAATGGAGAAAATGATGGGAAAAAAACAATAATACATAACATGGTATGTGTATAACATGTGTATAACATTATATCTGTATTTCAACCTTCTTATAAGGGTTTCAAGATTCATTAGCATCATATTTCATTTTATTTAAATTTTGAGCAATGCATGTATTAAGCAAACATTAGTGAATTAGTTATTATGATATATAGTTTTACTTATAATGGTAAGCAATAATCACAGTATTTTTCGCTGAATGTGTCTATTAATATAAAATCAAGGTTTTGTTCACAAATAAATATACTGATGCTTTAGATATAGCAATGCAATTTGTCATCTTTCCAGAAGAATAAAATCATATTTTATAAAGAGGTATAATAAATGGTAATGTAATTTATTCCCTAAAATGCTGATGTATTAAAATTTATTATTTGAGACATGGGATGTATTATTATAAATTATAATATATTAGGAATCCATAAATGAAGTCCTAAAATATCTCCATATCTTATTGTAAGTATTGTTTCCTTCTCATAGGATTCCTCTGCCATCTTTCCAGACTTAACCACCATTCTGAATGTTTCATATTCCTACTGCTAAGCAGGGGTTAACATAGTTTTTCAAGTTTTCATTGCTCAGTCTCTTCCACTCAAGAGAATTTTCTCTCTCTTTATTCATTTGTTTATAGAATTGTTCTAAGAATAAAGTCCCCAAAGGCGAGACAGACACATCCCTGTTCTGAAGGAGCACTTAGTTTTGCAGGTCATTATGATGGTTTGGGGTATGCTGTTGAACTGTTGACATTAGAAAAGAATTTGTGGGTTGCTATAGCATCAGCTATTTATTAGCAGTGTCTCATTCCACTAGAGCACATGTGTTTTTCTAAAGACTCCGTGGCGATCTTGGAGAAAGTCAGAGATGAAATAACAGATTGTCTTCAAATGCTTCAGTCCAGCTCTGAATTTTATTGGCACCTACATATTTTACTGTTTATTTCATTAAGTAAAATCTGTTTCTCTTACATCCCTGTGCAGAATGTGAAGGATGACGGACAGCATGTGTGGCGGCTCAAGCACTTTAACAAACCTGCCTACTGCAATCTTTGCCTGAATATGCTGATTGGTGTGGGCAAGCAGGGCCTCTGCTGTTCCTGTGAGTACCTTTACTCTACCTGGATGCCCTCACCTACAGTGAGCTGGGCTGGTTTCATGGAGTCCTGTTTGTAGAGTTATAAACCAATCCAGACCCTCTCTGTACTTAAATGGACATTGCCCTGTATTTCTGAATGTTTAGGTCCACCTTTCTTTGCTTTTGTGAGGCTCTTCCTTTGAAAAAAGTTCAGGACCTTTTCCAGTCCTTTAGGTAGTTTCTTTCCATTGTAGTTTAATTTATTTATAGTTCTCAGTTCTTTTGGGATTTCTTACTCATTTCTCATTTTGTGGGTTATTTATATTTATTTTTTAATCTCCCTAAGTTTGGCATGTTATTCACAACTTCTTATAATGTTGCAATTCTGTCAGGTCCTTAAAAATATTAATTGATTAAAAGTAGATAGGTATTCAAATTAAGAAATGTTATACCTTAAGCATATTTTAAAAAATGATATCATAAAGAAAATCTTTTTATGTTCTTGTAGATATTGGCACCCAGAATATTGCAAGTTTATGAGTGTATCCATTTTATTAATTTCAGTTTACTGATATCTGCAGTTTTTATTTTATTCTATTAAGTCAGTACTGCTTATTAGAATTTTTCTAATAGAGTATGTAAGAGTTAACTTATGAAATTACGTAAGTATTTTTAAATCTAGCACATATCTGCCTGAGGATGTTGTATAATCTCTGACATTCCTACTAATGTAGAGTAGATACCATTTCCTCTTCATTTAGGCCTGGCATTCTCCATTAGTCCCACAATTTATCAGTCCACAATCTTTTCTGCTATGTACAAAGTTACTAAAACTGTCAAGATTATCAGATACATCCCACTTTTCCACTTTTGTGTGGTTAATGAAATCTAAGATTTTATCTGGTTTGCATGTGATACATGTTTTTCAGATTTGTTGCTGTTTTTATTATTCATTCATTTATTTTAGAAACAAGCTTGTTTAGAAGTAAGTTTAAAAATCTACTTTCTCCCAGATATATTATTTGACATCAAAAACCATGTTTTAGTGCCACATATGCATACACGTTTTTAAATGTTAAGGATAGTAATAAAGTTCCATGAAACTTGCCATTATCCCATTAGAGGACAGTTAGTTATTGGTAGCCACATTGGAAAGGTTCATTACACTACAACATTCTGCATACACAAAGGAAATATTTTGTTTTCAAAGTTCTATGATTTTTTAAGGAGAGGAATATTTTATAGTAGATTCTATTGATAAGAGCACATTAAACAAAAGCATGACTCTCAAATGAGATGAGTGGTTTTATCTAAATGTGAGAATTTTCTTCATATTGTTTTTAAACTGACTAACATGATGAATGGAATAGTTTTGACATCATTGCTAATAGGAAAGAACAGAAAAAGTCTGTTTGCTTCCTCAGTGTTGACCAAAAAACTTCACAGATGTGAACATTTTGGAAGAGTTTTCTAGTATACATATTATATGGATTTAATATTTTTATTCATATTTCAGGAAGTGTTTAGGTTTTGTTTTTGTTTTTATTGACAGGACTAACTTGATGTCATTAAAACTGTTTTATTCTGGGGCTGGTGTGGTGGTTCAGTGGTAGAGTGTTTGCCTGGCATGCACGAGGACCCAGGTTCAAACCCCAGTACCACATACACAACTAAGTATCAGAGAAACAAAAACAGATGGAAAATAAATAAAATTTATTTTTCTCCCTCCCTCCCTCTCTCTCTCTCTCTTTCTCCCTTTCTCCTTAAAAAAGTGTTTTATTCTGTGTGTGTACATTTAGAAATCTTAATTTGAAACCAGCACTATTTTTAAAGAACTAATTATTCATGACCCTAATTACATTCAGACTGAAACCACAAAGATATGTGAAAGGCCAAAATGTATATTTCCTAATTTTATAACAAATTCTATAATACACAAATATGTATATTTGATTATATATATATGTACATGTTTGCATATAAATATCAAGTTTTGCTTATTTGTACCATACCATATGCTGCTGAGTAAAGATTGTTTTTTTGGCCAAGCAATGCTGTAATGTCAAGTGAACAATAATCTTGCACTGACTGAAAGGCTGGCATGTATGATGAAATCTATTCTCTAGAAATAGACTAATCAGTCATTTAAGGTTTAGATAAATCAATAGACAAAATAGTATAAACTCATAGGCTTTTTCCCCTAAGCTCGCCAGCTGCTCCCATGCCTATACTTTGTAAAATATGGATCTCTTCCTTCTAGCAAATGACACCAAGCCATTTGGCAGTCATCAATTTGTCTTTAATATTTTTGTCATCTGGAAATTATTGTGAAAAATTTGAGTGAGGACTGATTTAATTAAGCATTTCCTGCTATGCCATGATAGAGGAGTCTTGGTTTTTCACATGCATAATATTTCCTGTACTAATTGGCCTTTTGTATTCCATGGTAAAAACAGTCGACTTGGGCTTTTCCTTGATGTGGCTGATTGGATTGATTAGGGAGCAGTGGATATGAAATGAGGTCCTGTTAATGTCATTCTTTCCCTATAAAATTGCAATCAGGACCAGGATTAGCTCTGAATTTGTGTACCTGTTTCCTTTCAGTCTGCAAGTACACAGTCCATGAGCGCTGCGTGGCTAGAGCGCCTCCCTCTTGCATCAAGACCTATGTGAAGTCCAAAAAGAACACTGATGTAAGTTTGTGGCCATGCTTTCCTTCTGTGGGTGACAATTACAGATCCTGCTCTTACCATGCTCTCTTGTTGTGTTCTAGGTTATGCATCATTACTGGGTTGAAGGCAACTGCCCAACTAAATGTGATAAGTGCCACAAAACAGTTAAATGTTACCAAGGCCTAACAGGACTGCATTGTGTTTGGTGTCAGATCACAGTGAGTAACCTTAGCAAACAAATATCATGACCACTCATACTGTGTAACCCATTCTGCCTGATAGCTGCACCCTGGAAGATCTTCCAGAATGTTCGAGTAAATTAGCATAGAATCATGGCAGCTTCTTATTTCATCTAACTTCCAAAGGAAGGAGATCAGGGTCAGATTTGCCTTATAGAATCCATAGATTTAGAACTGACAAGATCCTTGGGGATGATTCTGTCTTATGATTTTCAGATTGTGTCCCTACAACTCTAGAGGCTCCCAAGAAAGCAGTCAGAGGCCATGATAAAGGGTAAGCAAGGAGAACAGGAAAATGGTTAGGTAGAGCCCACCTCTAATTCCTCCCAACGACGCTGTTTTTTTTATAAGGGTTTCTTGTATTATATATTGTAACTTTATTTTAATCACAGGATATATGGGCTTAAAAAGGCCCATCATTGGTTTTCAAAGAATCTTAAAATTCCTCCTGTCCTTGTGTTCATTCCAATTTGCTTTCCCCCTTCTCTGTTTTTTTTTTTTTAAGAGAGAAGGACAGTGAGAGAGAGAGACAGAGAGAATCAATTTTTTATTGAGTTTTTCACATGGCTTTCACTGCTCCGACACTTAGTTGTGTATGTGGGTGCTGAAGTTTGAACCTGTGTACTTGTGCATGCCAGGCAAGCATCATTCCCACTGAGCCACTGCTCCAGTCCCACTTCTGTTTTAATGCTGCCTCTTATCTCTGACTCCAGAATACCTCTAGCACTACCATTCCAGGTGACCAAGTATTTGACAAGTCCAGCTTTGGATTTGACTCTGGCTTTCACCTAATAGGATGTGAAGCACTTCCTATTGCAGGAGAGGATATAATCTGAATAAACTGTACTTTTTAAAATGTAACAATTGCATGTCCTAAGTCAGCTTAGACAATATGCCCCTAATATTTAATTATCACACTATAGACAACGAATTTTGTGAAAATGATTTTGTCACTGCTGCAAAGTGCAACATAAACTGTAAATGTCCTTAAATTGTCAAGGTCTAAATCAATCAATCTCTGAATTTTATTCAGGTAATAAGGTTATAAAAGGGGCATTAGAGGGTTAAAACAGAGTCAAGAGAAAAGAAAAAAAAAAAGGTGTTTTCCTCTTGCTAAAGTCTCCTAGGTCCTGACACTTCTGGTCAACCTCAGCCTTATTTGTTAAAAATCTTGAGCTTCAGGGACTCTGTGGACCTAGGTGTTCAGCCCATGAAACAAGACTTTCATAATTAAAATAAAATGTTATCATATAACTGGTAGAATATATATCCTTTTCAAAAGTAATTTCAGGCTTTGTGTACATTAAGAGTTTTAAGCAGTTGTAGGAACATATTAGTTTTGATTTTGTGACTCCCTGATAATATATTTAGTTCTGAATGTTTATGTATTTAATATTTATGCTTTTTCTAGAGCCATTTTGTGAAAATTTTAGGATAAAGCTGATTTGTTTTTGACCAACCACTACCCTTTTACTGATTTGATTTTAAACAACTCATCTACTTTCTTTTGTGCTCACACTCTCCAGAACATGTTAATAATACACAAAAGCTAATAGAAGCTGAGAATGATACGATAGGGCACTGTCAATGTGGAGTTTTAGGAAGGCATTTTGAAATGAATTCCAAGAAGAATCTACAGCAGAGAGAAATAAAAATTGGTTTTCTTAGATTTTATTTCCCAAAATCCAGTATTTCCCTTTATATATGACTTTTGGAAATAACTTGATATTGTTAAGTCAGTCCAATCAGATCCTTAAGATTGTATCTGTCACTTACTAGTTTTGTCTTTTTGGGTCACATATTTAACAAGTTTTGGCCCATTTTCTAATTTGTAAAATGGGATTAATTATATCTATGCCATACATAAGTAAATATTACCTGTGTACTATAGGCTGTTGTAAGAATTAAATGAGTAAAAAAAAATCTGTGTATTTAGGAAACATCCTTACTTATATAGTAGGTAACACCTTGCTGAGAGGTGAAATGCCACGTGGGTTCCCTAAACCAATGCTGGTGTCCCCAGGGTACCCCATGAAGAGAGCTCATGCCCTTTCTTTTTCACCTCTGGGATGATCTGCAATTTCCTTGTCTAAGTCACAGTTGCACCTGCATATACTAAAAGCATTCAGAATGGCCTTGAATTTCACTAAATTTAAGCCAATACAATTGATTTATATTCCCAGAGAGCTGCTACTATAGCTCTCCTATCAAAGAGGTTGGGTGATTCTACCATCATGTTTCTAGTCCTTGGAGATAGAGTTTTAAGTCAATTTCTTTTACTCTTGTCTTTTTCCTGTATCTCATTTATACAACCTACTACTAAGACTTGACATTTCCTCCTTAAAATATTTCTTCCAAAGCAGAGATTTTGTCTCCATGTTCACAACCCTAGTACAAGCTCTTAGCACCTCTTGACTAGATTAGAGTCAGAGTCTCTTGGCTTATCTCCCTGACAGAAGGTGCTTTTCCTATAATACAGCCTGCATACGACCTCCTGAAAGATCTTCCAAAAATACTAATTTGTTATCATATGCCTTCTTTAGCAACCTATAATAATCCTGTGATGATAAACGCAGCCCTCAACACTCCCTACCTCAAGTTGGTTTTTACTTCCTCAAAACTCAGACCGAAACCTAAGCACATGTCCATATATATTCCTCCCCATTCTTTCCTCTGTTCTAGTTGTGTCTGGTTGTGTCTGGTTGGCAGTCCCTTGGAAATACTGTTTTCTCTGTGCCTGTTATTTCACATATCCCATTCCGTTGAATGCACCTGTTTTATATTCTTACTACATCTCAGGAAACAAGTTAAGATCTGTATCTTCCTTGGAATTTTCTTTGACACTAGTATTTCCTTTTTTCTGAATACTTTTTACTCCACACCAAATAGTAAACTGAATAGTTTTCCAGTTGTTTCAGGTCTGCTTGCTTATATCATCTACACTACTAGACTATAATCCGTTTCAGCCTCAGGTCTGCAGCTAAAAAATTGACACACTTTTTTTCCCTAATTACCCAAAGTTCTTGATGGAGCATTGAGTTTAGAAGAAGTCCTCATTAATTTCACTTTAATGACTCATACACTGTTTTTCTTATTGCTAAATACTGACTACTAAATGCATGTCCTGTTTACTTTGTTTTCAAATATCATCCTACAACATGCAAATCTCCATCAGATAAGCAATTATTAAAATACATTAAAATGTATTAAACTATTTAAATAAAAATCCATGTTTACACTATTTTACATTGGTATTTATGGTATCTTTATACTGCTTTATACTTATTTGCCTTCTTGTAGATATATAGTTAAGCTCTTAGAATGAAATTTTATGTCCCTTTGTAAATCATACCACTTAAAAAAACAAAAGCAGGGAAAACTTAAGTAAGAACAATGGAAAGCTCTCTTCCACTATGTAGGCAACTGGTCCTCTATGCTTTCTATTTCAATCCTTTCAGCCAGGCAAAACATTTACTGTGGTTTTCTCTTCCCTCTCTTGCTTACATCCTGCCATCCTTAAGATCCCACTGCTTATACCTGTTTGTTCCCACAAAGCGTGTGTTTCTTTGACATTCTACTTTTAATATGTTACAAATTGCTCCTGATCCAGATAAACAATTCCTGGTTAGGCAGGACTCACTGGGATGGAAATTTAATATCTTTTGTTTGGGTTTAAAAAATAATGCCTATTTTATAGTTATCAATTATTAACTTTTGGTATCATATATTGATGCTCATTTTATTATAATGTTAAACTCCTAACTATAATGTTTAAAACTTTCCAAAGTCATATGGTTAATCATTAGCAAAACCAACATTAAGTATGTACCCTGAGTATGCAAAATGTTAGAGGCAACGGGAGGTAGCAACTTATAAATGTGTTCCTTTAAATTGGCCACTGAGTTTTTCTTTACAAGAGTGATTTATTTCTTTTTATAATCTCTACATTTTTGTGACTTTTCTACTTTTCCTTGTTTTGACTTCTTAGATTCCATTGCTTTCTTCTCTAGCCAATATACTCACTGTTTTCTCAATTCCACCCAATACACACACATACGCACATGCACACACACACATACACACACATACTTTCTTTATCCTCTCATCTTGAGACATAATTTTTTTCAATATATATATATCTGGCTCTGAATTAGGTGCTACAAGGAGCTGTCATGAATTCTGAAATTATTTCTAAGTGTTTATTTCACTTCCAAGATTATAAGGCTTTTATAGATGTGGAGCTAAATTTCTATAACAATGGGAATTATATATATATATAATGAGCTAAGTGTATCTGTCTTACCTTAAAAAGAACTCAAAAGTAACCATGAGCAACATTTTTTTAAAAATTTAAAAAACAGTTCATAATTCCTTTTCTCTGGTACATCACTGTTTATTTTACTTGAGAGCCAGCATTCATCAATGCTGCATTTATTTCTCTGCTTGATAAGGCTTTTACTGATTTGGGGTCTGAATTGCCTTGAAGGCATTATCAGTCTTCACTCTCATATTGACACTGAGAAGGACTCAGCTGTGTTTTTTTCTTACATTTTTATTCATGAAATAACATGGTAACGAGTTGTCTTAGTCTGTTTTGTGTTAGTAGAATACAACAATACAGACTGAATAATTTATTTATTTATTTGTTTTAAAGAGAGAGGGACAGTGAGAGAGAGAATTGATTTTATTTAGTTTCTTTTTTTTTTTAATGTGGCTTTTGTTGCTTCAACACAGTTGTGTACTTGGTGTGCTGGGGTTTGAACCCGCATCCTCACCCATGCCAGGCAAGCACATAACTACTCAGCCACCACTCCAGCCCCCTGAATAATTTATTTTAAAAGGCATTTTTTGCTTACAGTTTGGAAGCTGAGAAGTCCAAGATCAAAGGAACACATCTGGGGAAGGCCTTCTTGTTGTGTCATAACATGGAAGAAAACATTACACGGAATAGCAGAGGCAGTGCTTAAGCTTGGGTTTCTCTTCCTCTTCTTATAAGGTCACTCATGCAATCATGGAGGACCTATACTCATGTCTCATTTAACCCTAAATCTTCCAAAAGACCCCACCTCCACATAGGGCTTCCCAAATTCCTCAGCACAGGAATTTGGGAACGAAAATTCCTTCACATGAATGAGTTTTTGAAAGGCACATTGAACCCATGACACTGATTTAAGCAAATTTTGTTTTTATAATGTTCACTGTTTTATTCCTTGTAAACTTTTTATTGGAAAAAGACATATACACAGTAAATTTTCCATATACTAAGGGCAGATGTTAAATGACTTTGCACAAGTGAGTGTTCCCTCTAAGCAGCACTTGATCAAAAAAGAGAATATTTCCAGTAACCTAAAAAATTATGTGTTCTTTGAATTCAATTACTCATTTATATTTTGTTGATATTTGCTTTATCTTCATAGACTTTATATTTTAGAGTTTTTATGTTCTCAACAAATCTCATGCTCATTTTTTGGCATGGGTAGGTAGTACTAGGATATATGCATTTTATCACTGACTTTCACATTTTATATTTTGTCAACAAGTGTGTGTCTGGTAATATGGTACTTAAACCAGACCTACATACAGACCTGACGTAACAAAATGTACAATTTGTAGAATTAATAATATAATGCCCTCAGCTTTGACAATCTCAGTTCCAATGTTATAATGTTGATGGGCACCCAAATCTATTTACCAGCTGACAGATTCTATTCTTCATCAAAGCATAAATTTACTCTTGGGTATTATTATTTAATGCAGACCAAGTTGGTAAAGGGAATTTTCTTTGTAGTATGTGTCCCTATTTTACTGATGATTACTGACCTTATGTAAGACTCTGCAATATGTTGATATTTCTATAGGCCATCTTATAGCTATTCAGGCAAAACTCAGGGGTATAGGCCATGGTGGCCACCAAACTGGAATATTTCATACTGGCTTCATTTAGCTCAACAGAGGTCTCTATTTCATTGGAGCCATGTTAGTCAGCTTTCTCTTGCTGTAACAAAGTTTCTAATAAAATCAAGGTAAAGGAGGAAAGGTTGGTTTTTGTCTCATGGATTCAAAGGTTTCACCACATGGTTTGCTGGCTTATTTGTTTCTGGGTTGAGGGGAAGTAGTTTAATCATGGAAGATGGGCATGGTGGAGGAAAACCTGCTCCCCTCATGGTGGCTGGGAAGCAGAGAGAGAAGGAGCAAGAGAACCATAGCATGTGAAAGAAAGAGGCCCAGGGAGGAAGGTATAAGATTCAGTCCCTGAGGGCACACTTCCAAGGACCACTTCCTTCAACTAGGTCCCACCACCTACAATTGCAAACACTTTCATAGTCCATGCAGATGTGTATCTGCCAATTAGTTAATTATGAGGATAGAATCTGCATTTCAAAAACCCCACCTTTGGGGGCTGGAGTGGTGGCTCAGTGATTAAGGTGCTCGCCTGGCATATGCAAGTATGCAAGTTCAAACCCCAGCACCATGTGCACAACGAAGTCTCGGAGCAACGAAAGCCACATGGAAAAGTAAATAAAAATTGTTTCTCTCTTTCACATTGTCTCTCTCTCTTAAACAAAAACAAAACACCTTGAACATTTTCGCACTGGCAATCAAGCCTTTGCCACATGGGTCTTTGGGGGACATTAGGGATCCAAAACATAACAAGAAAATTGGCCAGTTACTACATTCTCAAACTCTCAAACCCCAATACCAAGTGTTACACCCTCACGCACACTCTGGTCACCTCACCAAACACATGATTCTAATTCCTGAATTCTTTCCTTCTGGGCCTAAATGCCAAAAGGCTGTCCTTGAATTCACTGATGATTCATGTTGGAAACAGATGGGATAGAGGCATGGAGGAGCCTAAGGCTCTGGAACTGCATCTGTTGCCAATGCTTACATGAGACCCAGAGTATGCTTCTTCCTGCCCTTCACCTGGAGTGTGGGCAATAGCAAAAATCCAGTACTTTCTTACGCTACATATATTGGGGTTTTCATTTCATATTTTATTAAGCATAGAAGTTTCTTAGGCTCTGCATTCTCTGTTTTAAAGTTATTGTGCAAGATTAAGGAAACAAAGATTTTTTTCTCTGTGGCAATCATATTACTGAAAAGCCTTACGACACTTAGTGTGCCTTTGGTTGTAGTTCACATTTTGTAGTGGTTGGTGAATTAGTATCCTAGAGTTGCTACGACAAAAGCTACAAACAAGTGTTTTAAAATAACAGAAATTTGTTCACCTGCGGTTCTGGAGGCTAAAAGTCCAAAATATAAAGGTTGGCAAGGTCATCCTCCTGCAAACTTTAGGGAAAAATCCTTTGCATCTTCCTAGATATTGATAATTACCAGAACCCTGGCCATTACTTGATGCTTAACTGTCATCACATGGCCTTCTCCTTCTATGTCTGCATCTCTGTTCAGATCCCCCCCGCTTTTTTTTCATAAGAATACCAATCATTGGATTAGGGTCCAAACTAATCTAATCTGACTATATCTTAACGTGTCTATATCAACACAGGTCCTGTTTACAAAAATGTTCATATTCACAGATACTAGGATTTAGGATTTTGACATATCCTTATTGGGGCACCCCATTCATTTCACAATCATAAGCGTGTATTTGTGTCTGTGTTTAGCAGTGGAGCTTGAAACGTGGAGCACTCTGCCACTAAGCTATATCCCCAGCCCTTTTCTTTTGAGAAAGGGTTTCACCAAATTGTTTAGGCTGGCCTCAAACCTGAGATTCTCCTACCTCTGCTGCTAAAATAGCTAGGATGATCGGTATATGCCACAGCACCCAGCTGTAATAATATATTTTAAACTATTTTTCATTTTAAGGACAACATGCCTTCATTTGTCCAATGAGGGTGTTATTTAGTTCTGTTGTGCATAAGGATTCAATGGCTGTATCTTTGACACCTATTGCCAAGGATCAGCAGATCCTACTATAAAAATTAACTCTTTATGTTGAAAGAAGTTTATATGCCACCATGCAGCACCACTGCTAATTATGGATGGATATATAAAGATTCTTATATTTCATGTAATACAGCTTAATGTGCACTAGTTATAGGATAATTATCCTAAACTCTGAGGTGGCAGTTATTGGGACAGTTATTTTAAATTCTTGAACTGTGAAAATACCCCTTCAATACAGTTCCATCCATCACCAACAATAAATCAGCACTTATCAGTCTCCTTTGCTTTTTTGCAAAATAACTACATCCAAAGGTAAGTTAATATAGCCAAAGCTTAAATGAGTGGTCTTCATTTCAAAACTGAAAAAAGCTATAGCTCTATTTTGTTTTGAGCAAAACATACGATCATATTAAAATTCATAATAGTTCTAAAATATGAATATTGCATATTAAATTGGTATGGAATAAGGGAAAAATAAATCCCTAAGTGCTTTTGAATTAGTATTATTTTCTGAAAATGGTGTGATTCCAGTAAAAAAATAGCACCTCAATTTTAAAGCATCACTATTGAATACACTACACTATAGCACCTTAATTTAAACTTGAGATCAAGATTGATAAAAATATCATTTTGGGTTGATACATATTGTAAGATAAATAGTACTTTATATGAGTACATGCTAACTTAATGTCAAGCTTATAAATACAATGTAAAGATACATTTTATAATCATAATCATCTTCTTTTATTTATATCCTGCTCCTACTGAGATGAATCTCTGGTTACATTTACATATTGAATTACAAAGTTAAAACTAATGATGGGATCAATTATGCCCCATACTGAGCTGTGCACTTTGGAATGACTTTGAGAAAACAGAAGGGTCAAAAAAAAAAAAAAAAGAAAGAAGAAGAAAAAAGAAAAAGCATCCACAGTGCACAGTGGTTTCAACATTATGCTAACAGACAAGCAAAGGAAAGTCTGTAATGGACTATAATTTGTGTTTGTCAAAGAAATCAGGTTTCTTTGGTGTAAAACTTAAAGCACATTGTATTGTAAAAGATTTCTGAGAATTAGAAAATACATAGGCTTGCCTGATATATCTACTTTATTTGAAGTGTAATGCAAATCTCTTTATGATCCTGTTTATTTGCTTTGGTAATTCTTTTAATGTACTTTTAATGTACTTGCAGTGTCTCAGTTGAAATAAAATCAGCTCTATGTTTGCTGTTGTTATGTAGAATTTTATATTATCCTCCTTTCTACTTTTCTAGCTGCATAATAAATGTGCTTCTCATCTAAAACCCGAATGTGACTGTGGACCTTTGAAGGACCATATTTTACCACCCACAACAATCTGTCCAGTGGTCCTGGTGAGTTCTTATCATTCTGCTATAACTTGGGGATACTAGGACTAAGTGGTACACTGCACCGCTAAATGCTTAGGAGTTAATTTTCATTAATCAAGGCAAAACTACGTAGAAGTAAAACACATTATTAGTTTGGAGCAGAACACATTGGCTCACTATATTTCCTTTTTCCTTCATGTCACAAACCACTTTTTAGTAAGGTATGTTTCAAGTGAAGCTGACTCAGGTTTTACCACTTAGTCTTGCTGTACTTACCAGAAATTGTATAGGCAGAACACTTCTACATTTTACATATTTTATAGATCTAGCTTCCCAGAATAATGAAGTTATTCTTATGGGCAATTTTGCTGGGGATGCACATTATATATCTGCAATGTTGAGGTCTCTCAGGCCAGAAGGTAACTAAAATGATGACATAAACCTTGCAGAAAGTTAGGCACTGCCATTAACTATGTTTTTAAAAATGGTTTATTGAACAATAAATTTAACAATCTGCAAAATAGTTATGTAATTCAATAAATATAGAAATGAAAAATGCAAGAGTAAAGTAACTCTGAAAAGAATAACCCTTGATAAAAGAAGAAGGTATACAATGACAACATTCGTTTCCAAAATCCAAATTGTTTTAAAAGTGCAAGCTATTTTACAAAACAAACTATTTTATATTCATAATCCACTTGTCATTTTTAAAAAACAAGATATAATTTAATGGCTGGGACTTCAGTTTTCTATAATGAAAATATAACAACTAAGAAATGTTAGACAAATACTTTTGTAAAGGTCAACTTAGAAATTAATCAAATTACTCAGTTTGCACCCACTTATGATTCATTTTGTAATTATCTGAAAAATACTGGTTGTATTTTAAATGCCTTTATTTAACAAAATTGTTAAATCTTTTCATTTCTCAAAGTCCAAAAATAGATGAAAATAAAATAACTCCATATTGCTGAGGATAGCAATACCTAATTCTAAATTTCCTTTCCTCATGTAAGATTTATTAGACAGCCTTAAGTAAATGAGATTAATTAAAAACAACGAGAGTTATATAAAATGCTATACATTTTAGGTTAATTTGATATCATTTTAATTCTTGTAAAGTTTTGTCTTAAAGAAAAAGGACTTCTAAATTTTTTACACTTTTATTCTTCTTTAAAATACAGTAATTTTATTGATTTAGATGCAACATTGATCTCAAATTTTAACTGTAAAAGAAATTTGTTAATGTCATTCCACTATCCACCTTCTTGTGGAAGAACCCACTAAATGGGTGGATTATTTTTATTGTTCTATTTCTTCTTTCCTTGAGAGAATCAAAGATGCGTAAATTGTTATATGAATATTTTTGTGTTCTGAAATCTTTAAAACCCTTTTATTGCTACTTTTAAGACACTTGATTCTGAATATCTATTTGCAATCGTTATATATTTGTGTGATTTTTAGCACGGTTTTTATTGCAACATTTGTTATTTAATCATTTCTGTGATACTCTGTCCTCTGAAATTTTTGAGAAATATTTACCATTCCATCCTTCACAAATGCTTTCTTTTGATTGAATTCCATGATACCACACTCTTCTAGTCCCTTTTCCTTCTGTATCTTTCCTGGGTTTATTATGTCAATCTGCCCATGTTGGTGCATCCCCATGTTCTATCGTATATTGTAGATTTACATTCCTACTGTGTTTCTCAATGGGACCTTGTTTATTTTGGTGATTTTGTTAACATGTTATTTTGTATTTAGCTCATCCTTCTATTCTGAATCTCAAAAATCAGAACTGCAAGCTAGTGTTCCCATCTTGTTTTAATTACATGACCCAAATATTATTAATTAATATAATATTTATAGCTCTTATTTATTGATCATATATGTGATGACAAAATCTTAAAAAAATTTATGCACTTTTTGTGTTGAACATTAAATCTCACTACTTGCAAAATATTTATGTAATTAAATAAAAATAGAAATTAAAATCATGAGGAAAATAACTGAAAAGAACAAACCATAATAGGAAGAGAAACATATTCAGAGATATTATTCATATTCAAAATATAAAGTATTTATAAAGTGAAAATTAATTTGCAAAATAAGCTATTTTATAACTATAATGCATTTATAATTTTTAAAATGACACAGGAATTTAATGTCTGGAACTTCAGTTTGCTGTAATAAAAATTTAGCAGTTACAAATATATACCAGGTTCTTTGCTAAAAGTATTAATTAATTAATTCACTAAATATCTATTCAGTGTCTAGTATTGGCCACACATTATTATGGATGGAAAGAAAACAGTAAAAATAAAAATAAAAATAAAACAAAAATAAAACAAACAAACAAAAAAACACAAACCTTTGCTTTGTAGAGTTTATATTCCCCTGTGAGGTAAAGTGGAAAATAAATAACAGAAATAAGGACATTATTTAGTACCTGGTTGTTTTAAATACATAGAAACAGAGGGTAGAGTGATGGTTTCAAGGGTTGGGGGAGGAAGAAGAATGGATGTTGGTCAAAAAATGCAAAGTTCAACTCAAGTAGGATGAACAAGTCTGGAGGTCTAACATAAAGCATGATGACCAGAGTTAATAATATGGTATTGTATACTGGAAATTTGCCAAGAGACTAGATTACAGGTTTTTGTATCACCCATGCAGGAAAAGTTAACTATATGAGGAGATGGTATGCTAATTTGCTTGTCTGTAGTAATCATTTTACTTTGTGTATGCGTGCTTTATGTACACACATATATATAGTCAGAAGACATACAACACATACACACACACATGTATAGATAAAACTACTACAAATCTAGTTATAGATCTAATTGACTTTTTCTTGTGAATCATTAATCAAGACTGTACCCATTCCAAAAATTAGTATGAAAGTTCCAACGGGGAATTAGTGGAACTGGATTTTGAAATGTGGTAACACGGACATAACAATAGAATTAGAAAAACAAAAGTTGATTAGTTTGTCAGCAACATTAGGTTTTTTAATAAGTATTAAAGCAGAAGGAACTTCCTTATTTTATGGAGTCGGGTGGATAGAGTCTCCTCTTTTTAGGAAAAAGTATCTGTTTTAGGATTTATCTGCTTCCTTAAAGTTACAGTATTGTTTCATGGCAATTAGCATTGTCATTTCATTTTGATTTGGTCTGATCTGTGAGGCCTAGTATAGAAGCTCAGTCCCAAAAAATGGTTAATCACATTTTTTGTTTAACAATGTCTAAATGTTCTCTTGCATTCTTCAAATATATACTATAAAAAAACTTGGTTTTATTTTCAATGTAAAGGACAAAATTAAATCAGGTAAACTAATGTTTCACCTTCTTATGTTATGAGGCAGTCAGGAGAGAGTTTCCTTAAGCGATAGACCTATGAAGCATTAATGAAGAGTAAATGCATTTGGAGGAATCACCACATGGTTCTCAGGGGGACAGAGCCTTACAGACAGGAAGGAGCAAGCCAGGGCACACAATCTGGGGTAGAAAACACCTGGTATACTTGAAGACCATCAAGGAGATGAATGGCTGGACCTGAGTGTGTAGGTGGAGAATTGTAGAAGAGAAGTCAAAGATATCCCAAGATTGTCTTATTGTATAGTGAAGTTTAGGCTGTAATAAGATATTTGGCTTTTACTCTTATTTAAGTAAGAAGCCTTTGAGTGATTTTTGTACAAAAAGGAAAATCATATGACTTTATATTTTAAAAATAACAATCTAACTGTTATGATAAGGAGGCAACAATGGGGAAAAGATATAATACTGCTATTTCTCAGAGAACTAGGAAGTTGGGTCACTGGGTAATGTTAGAAGTGTGAGGATTAGGAAGATGTTATGCAGCAATTATCTAGGAAGGTGGAAACTAAATGGATCAAAGAAATGCATTATGATTTATAAGGACTGGAGAAAAGCCACCTCTATGTAATGATCATGCATTTAGAAGAACAACCGTAAGATCAAATGGGTATATTTCTATAATTGCATTCAGTTTTATTTCTCCAGCTACATCCCAGCTCTAGGAATAGAATAGGCATAGTCCAGTCATAATGAGACTGTGTGTTTTTCCAAATATGATGAAGGGAGGAAGCCAGGAAGTTGGAAACATATGCATAGCAACAATTATAAGGATTGACTATTGGATTTAAGCTGGGGAATGAGTGAAATAAGGACATGATGTGTAGGATGCAATAACAGATGTTAGGAACAATACATTGTGGATTGCAATGACGTTGAAGTTAAGGAGTCAAAGTTATTTGTGTCAATTTAAAAGAGAGAATGATTTAGGAATTGAGATTATGAAGAGATTTCAGTTGTTGGTGACATTATGAATTCATTTAATCCTAACAGTGACTCTACTAGATAAATATAATGATTGTCTCTATTTTACATATGAGGAGACTGAGAAAGGGAATAAATAAGTTCTGTGTTGCTGCATGGCCACTAAATGGCAACTCAGGATTGGAACCCAAATGTATAACTTCTAAACTTGCTTCTCATATCTTTTCTCCTCAAGAGACTCTCTAATTTATCTTGACTCAATGACAAGAACCTTCAGACCCAGCTTTCTCAAGCCACAAACTGAAGAATCATTTTACATTCCTTATCTCAAATACAAAATTAATTTTTGGGTACCGTATTCTAATGTTCTTAATCTTTCTCTTTACTTTATTCCAACTCTAAATATCTCATGTACTGTCCTGACAGATTTTTCCCCAGGATTATCCCAGGAGAATCCTTGCTGAACTGCCGCTTTTTTATACAGCTCCAACCTGCTTCCTGGGTAGACTTTCTAAAATGTGACTGTGATGTCTCTTTCACACATAAAGCATTTCTAGTGATTCCTTATTTGAATTCCAAACCCTCCAGCATGATAAACAAGGCTCTTTAACTGGATCGACCCACCCAATCTTTCACAAATCACCTCACACACTAGAAATCAAGAATAATTGAACTACTTGTAATTTCCCAAGTACACCTGTTCTCTCAAGCCTTTGGGTCTTGTATATGCTAATAAATCATCTTAAATCTCTTCATTTAACATTTTTTCCTGCCTTACTAAGTAAGAAACTTTGCTCTCATACATTAGAACAAACACATTGACTATTATACCTATTAACTATATAAATGCTTATATTTAAATAAGTTAATAAAATTGTTTTGCCTACAAAATTGTTTACTTAAACAGATGGGCATTGATCAACCAAAAAGGTATGTTAGAAATGTCCTACATTACCTGACAGAAATCCTTCTCAAATGTTTTTCATGGTCTGCAATCTTTTGGAAAATTACAAATCATTGCTGTCACGTTTTATTTTCTGTTCCTAGGCAGCTTAGAGTTAAATTTATACCTACATTTAAACATATCTGCAGCACCAGATTTCTTATATTTTATGCTCTTCCTCACTTCCCTATTTCATTCTTTCATTTGTTAGTTCTTTCCTTCCTTTTGACAAAAGCAGTGAGGAAATACATAGGGTAATCATAGAACTGCAAAAATATTTCTTAGGGGATATTTGTAAGGGCTAGTGAGAGTGACAAGATAATGTCTAAGACAATGGAAAGCATGTCTGTCTTCTCAAAGAAATGGGATGTATCTAATGTAAACATGAGGCACATGATCAGCTTTGTGTTGTAGAAAGACAGCGTTGTTTTCAGTGTGATGTAAAATAAATTTTAAACAAAAACCTGAAGAAATATTAGAGTATCAGAATTGGGTTGTGATGGGACTGGTCAAAAAACACCAACAGGGTAAGAAAATGAGGGAAACAGGAAGACTACTAGCAGAGAGCAGAAAATTAGAATTGTACTTAATTTCAGAATAGATTAGTTTCAGATAATGGTAGAATTCAGTATTGGCTAGGGAGCTGAGTAGCTCCAGTGATGTGCAGAAGTGTTCCCTAGGTGTTATGAAGTCAAGGAACTCTGACAACTGTTGAAATTGTTACTATATGATAGTAATTAACAAAAGTAGAGGGGCTGAAAGTGATAAAAGATCCTCTTTTGGGGATCAAAGAATGATGACTGGTGGAAAAATAAGAGATTTACATTGAAACCATGCTATCCATAATGGGTAAGAGAGTCTGCATCCTCTTTTTCAGGAGAATTAAGGCAAAGTAGACTTTTCTTTCATGAGAGAGGAAAATGATAATTTGTTTATTTGTGACAATGTTTCCAGTGACCTCAATGAAAAGTTTTAGAACACAGGTGGAAGACTGAGGAAGACCAAAGAGAAAGAAAGAAAGAAGAATTGAATAGTGATAGCAGAACGGAGAGAAGACTTGGTAATAGAGTTCTAACATGAACTCTGAATCTGTGGGAAAGTCATTTCCTCCAAATTGATGCTGACAGATGGCTCATATCTGAATTATTAAAATAATTTATATAAATCAATCATAAGCAAACAATCCAATTCAAAAGGGAAAGAAACCTGAACAGGAATAGACATTTGGAATATCTATATCTATATCTGCATTTATATCTATAGCTATGTGTATATACATGTATATATGTGTGTATGTGTGTATATACATATGTATATGTGTATATATCCTACCTTACTTATAAGAATAAACCATATTGCAATATCACAAATACCTTACTGTCCAGAATATATGTAATTAATGCAATTATAAGCCTAACCTCTGTTAAGAAGCAGATTATTTATACATTCCACTTAGAGAGTAATTTGTTTCAACTCACTTAGAACACTGTATTTACTGCCCATATTTGAATTCTGGATTTTTCATTGCTTCTATGATAAGAGTCAAGTCAAGTTATTAAAATTTTGTCCCTCTCTTTTCAATTTGTGAAATGTACTATTTCATGAAAAGTGCTTTAAGATATTCCCAATGTGTAGTAAGTGCTCAATGTTATCTGATGCTATAAATATTATACTGGATTTTGAAAAGTGGATTTTAATTTTATTATGAAACAACTATGCACTCACTAAATAAAATTTAAAATACTATAAAAAGAAAAAGCAAAAAAATAAAAATCTGTTAAGTTATAAAAACAATACTAATATATAAATTGAATCTTAAATTGTTGATGTTTAGTTTTCTTTAAAATTGTAATTAGACTCAATGTACCATGTGGCATCCTATTATAGTATCCTATTTTGAACTGGTATAATTGAGTATTTAGGTATTTCCATTTACTGTGAAACATCACTATTCTTGATTCCATAATCCATCTCATTAAATGAGTATAACCTAATTTACTTAAAACAGTATTGCATCTAGCATTTTTCCAATTCCTCATTTTATTATAAGTAGCACATTAGTAAACATCTTTATGGTTTCTCCTGGTTACTTTCAAATCATTTTCTCCATACTTTACCATTTTGTTCTATACACAAGTCAGACTTAACGGTTTTTTTTAGGACTTTCTTTACTATAAATCCATTTCCAAATCAAGAACATAAAGATTGAACTATTTTCTAAAACAGAAAATTTATTTTAGAATAAAAAACTGTATAAGGTTTTAAAAACAGTTTGGGTGATCATTTTGGTTCATTTAAGAAATGATAGAATTATCAGAATATACGAATAATATTTATTGGCAGGAAGTAAGTTGGTGTAAAACAATGCATATATTGACCATTTGCCCCTTTCGGAACAAATGTGTGTTCTTCCTGGACTACTTTCTCATATTATAGTATCCTATTGACCTTTTGAGTACAGTTTATAAAAATGCCAACAGGATAAATAATGAAGTATATTAGTTCACAAAGTCAAAAACAATATAAATTCCAAAATATTCTTTATGTTTGATTTGAATGGTTTCAATTCTACCTCTTTCTTCTGCGTGTGGCCAAGTCATGTCCTCATAGAAGCAATCGACGCATCTATGATTAACACCCTGAGAGAACCATATGTCATAACCACTTCTTATCTTCTGATCTTGCTAGCTCTTCCACAATTTTAAGAATTCTAAATTATACATTGTAAATATGGTGATCAAATCTTAAATAGCATAGAGCATGTGAAGTCTTTCCTTAAAGCATGTGTTAAGCTAAGTCATTGCTCCTCCGAATGTCAGGATGTCTGTTAGGGAGTGAAGTCTGGTGTGTCTCTTCTTCAGAGTCCAAGGATTATGGTATCTTTCTCTCTTTTCTTTTTATCTCTTCCTGCTAGCCAGCGAGAGTTAATAATGACAACTCCAATGCTAAACATCAGCCAACTAAAGAGGGAGGGAGACATCTGAATTGCATATGATTCTGAATTTTGGATTTTGAATTCTCTGTGACTTTGTTCCCCAGGCTAGTTATAGAACTTCCAAAAAAGTAAGTCTGGTGAGGAGGTGTGAACACTTGACTAGAGATGTGTCTTGCTGTACTAAGCTTCAGTTTTTATTTTATATCATTTTGGCTGCTTCACCCTTCTTTTCCATTTGCCTCTCACCTTTAACCACAGTTCCTGAAGTTATCTATTTTCCTGAAATTCTTTATGTACTCCACCAAAGGTTTGCACCTGTGCAATTTTCCTTTTTTGTCAGAAAAGTGGAATAAAGCACATTGTCAGTTCTCAATAAATGTTTCATCAATGTCATTACTTAATATTCATTTAATTAATATTCATTATAGATCAATTCATAATTGTCATCATGGTAATGATAGGAAAAAAGGAATCTCATTTTTTCCATGTTTTGAAAATCAAACCCAGACTCAATTTCAGAGTACTATTCATAAGGTATAGCTTTTTTTAATTGATTCAATTTTTAAAGGGTATAGAAATAAATTATGACATTCAAATTCCAATGAGGAACACATTAAATGCTTGAATGCTATAATGTGTATAAGATATGTGTACATCACTTTTGTTTTGCCACATTTTCCATATACATGAACTTTAAAGTTGGTAGCATAGGAAAAGGGGAAATGCCGAGCATTGCTAGGTAATGATTATTACATCAACCATGCTGGCAGGTGAAATATTTATCTACTACAATGTCTTAGTTAGATTGGGTTTATTGGGTTCTGGGGAACCCATCTATATGCTGACCTAGGCTATTTTATGTGAAATATGCTTATTTTTAAACAAGTTCTAGTCTCAAAGTAAATATTCATCTATTATGGTTAATTATGTTTCTATCTCTATTAATATGGGAAGTTTTGTTCTGAGGAGGTTTATTTTTTAATAAAGCTTTAAAAATATTCAAGTTTTTATGATGTTTTATGCCTAAAATATAGTTGTACGCAGGAAAAATTATAAAATTTCTTTAAGGAAATGAACTTGTGCTGTGTTAGATTTCTCATGATTTATGGACAAGCCAAAACAAAAGGCTTGCAAGACAGAATTTGGAAGCTGGGATGAGAGAATCTAATGGAAATTTAAAACATGTTCCAGTACATAAAGATTATCTAAAAGAGGATTAAAATATTAAAAGTTAAAATTGTAAAAATAAATACATACAAAATAAAGAATCTTATATGTGTCTCTGATTCAAAAGTGGGGATGTGATATTATATATTAATCAATAATTTAGGTTATTCTATGAGTTAGTGCCAACAATATTCAAGGAAACTTATATAAAAAAAGAATGACCATCTAAATAAATGCTTCATGTCAAAATCAAGTTATGACTTATAAATTCATGTCAACAATGCCTCACAAATTTGACCATGGTAGTTTGCATTTTTTCTTTGAGTTTTTTATTAGTCTCAGCAAAAAGTGAAAAATAAAGGTTTGATGGTGTTTACTTAAAGGAAAAACTTTTTATTGTTTTGCTGTTGATGAAACTTGAGATTGTTTCTGTATGATATTGTATTGCTGGTGAACTGCATTGCAATAATATTGCAATAATAAATGCAGTGGAGATTGCTTACTTTTGCTTTTTTATAACATGATCAACTTAGAGTGATTGCTTATGGCGAAAGTACATCTACTATAAAAATCTAGTGGTTGCTAAAGTCAAACAGAAATAATTTGCAAATAAAGAACAAAAAACATTTCAAATGAAATTTAGATAAATACCATACATGAAAATTTGTTACATCAAACAAAAGAAAATGTCACTGGCAATTATTTTAGACATTGAACATATAAAGGAAAACATGTACTTGAAAATGAACTGATTTGAAAAAGATGGCTGGAAAGCTAAGAAAAGATACAGAGATGAAATGCTTTAGTACAAATAAAAATATATCAGTTTCAGAATTATGAAATAATCATTGAGAACTGAATCAGTAATTCAGAAGTGAGGATTCAGAAAATCTCCAGTAAGGTAAAAGAGAATAGCAACAGAGTGGAAAGGGAACCTGCTAAGCTTAAGCTAGAATAAATAAAATTTAAGAATTCTCTTAAGTCTAAAAATACTGAAGAAAGTCAAACTGAATGAACCTGCATGTGTTCAAATTGAGTCATTTCTTTGTTGGTGAAATTTCTATGAAATGTTTTGTGCTTGACAAAATGATTCCAAAATGTGTCTGGAAGGATAAATGTCTATAAACATATTATAAAACTGAAGAAGAAAAATAAGAATACCTATTATAAAGAAACTTCAAAAACATGTTTGTTAGTTATAGTGATTTAAAATAGTTACAGTGATTTATAGTTTGTTAGTTATAGTTATTTTTTCACAAGATATTAAAAAGAAGTAAAAAGTCAAAAGATGGGACTGGAGTAGTTGCTTGGTGGTTAAGGAGCTTGCCTGGCATAGGGAGTATTCAGGTTCAAACCCTAGCACCACATACACAGCAAAGTGTCAGAGCAACGAAGTCCACATGATAAACTAAATAAAGTTGATTTCTCTCTCTCTCTCTCTCTCTCTCTTCCTCTCTTTAAAAGAAACAGTCAAAAGACATTGAATTACATATAATAATGTACTATATGATAATGATAAATATCAAATCTACTGGGCTATAAATAGTCTTGAGTATAACCACATGGAAAACTAAAATAAATTAAATCCAATGTTATGGTTACTCCAAAATAAATCAACATAGATTAAACATTTAATTTTTGCTGAGGCAAGACCTTCTACCATTTTTCCTAAAAAAAAAGAAAGAAAAAGGAAACTGTTGACAGATTTGAGTAATGAAAAATATTTTTAAATGCTAAAGGTTAAATAAATAAAGATAAAGATAAACATAACAAAAGTCCTCATGTTGAAAATGATAGCAAATGATTAAAAATAGTTTAAAACTTAGAGTTCATAAGTAATCAACAAATTTAAATTAAAATTAGATTCATTTTAAAAATTACATTACCTAATGTTGCATGAGTTGCATAAAATTAGGTAATTCCATTTAACACTGTTGAGGCTGAATTGTCACAAACTATGGAATAAAATTTCAAATATGTGAACTTCTATGTGAGTGTTTTTGCTTGTGCCCTTCAATGCAAGATTGTGGTAGGTGTGGGGCAAATATCCATATTTTATAGAATTAGAGTAGAAGCTAATGCTTCACTTCATTTCCATCTCACAGTTTTTAATATTGAATGCAATCACAACCAGACTCCCTTAATCACCACTACATTTAAGGATAACTTCCATCTTGTGAAGGTAATCTGCGGTTTTAACAATTCTTGCTAAAATGGTGTTAATCATAAATGTTTACGTACATGATTTATTCTGTTTTACTATTAAATATAACTTGTGTATTTTCAATTTTCACTTGAAACCTGAGGAGTAATTAATTTATATATAACAGTCCACACATCAATTTTGGGTATAATACAGTGATTACTGTCTCACTCCTGTGTTTTTCCTCAGTTCACTCTATGTCCCCTTTCCTTGGAAAAATAATAGTTGTACTGGGACCTCCATGCCCACTCCTTGCTAGATAAAAATACATCACCTGAAATTCTGATCACTAACATCATCAAGAACTTTGGCTTTTTTGGTCTCATTTGCTCAAAGAACCCAAATCCTGAGGAGTACACCTCTATACCTTATGTTCTCTTCATTGTTATATTATTTTTATTTCATCCCAATCAAAAATGTTTTCAAATTATTTCATGTGGTTACCAGTTCCGCAATATCCTTGAATGACTTGGTGTCTATATTCTTCCGCATTTTTTTATTCTAGTATTCCCTACTTTAGCTCCTGAAACATCTTAGTTTTTCTATCTTTATAGCACTGGACACAATCTTTAGAAATATGTTGATTGGGCTGGAGCAGTGGCTCAGCAGTTATGGCACTTGCCTGGCATGTGCAGGTACACAGATTCAAAGCCCAGCTCCATGTACACAACCAAGTGTTTGAGCAACAAAAATCACATGAAAAAATAAAGAAAATTGATTTTGTCTTTCTTGCTCTCTCTCACTCTTCCTCTGTCTTAAAAGAAAAAGAAATATGTTGATTCCCTAATTTATAACAGAAAAAGCTCAATCTATAACACAACATGGTTGTCTAAATTAACCCTTAACAGCTTCATATTTGAGTCCAGTAGCCCAACTTTGCTTTTACTCTTTCATTGTAGATTTTAGAATCCATAGCAACAAAAGAACTGTTCTTCCTTGTGTGCAATGCAGCTTCCTGTATTTGTGCAAGGATGTACTTCTTCACTTGACCTTAAGTATATGCTGGTGTGTAGATAGACTCATTGTGCCAAATTCATCTCTTCCTGCCTCCTCAACCCACATTAGTCTAATTTTTGACTACACAAATGCATCTAAAACTGCTTTTTCCAGGGTTACCCAATCTAATTTCACTGTTTTAAGTTGGGTTTCCAAGAATCAGACCATGAAGTAATAAGTTAGCTTTATGTGATATAGGAAATAAATGTTTTTCAGTACAAACATTTAAGGGAAGTAGAGAAGCAGATGAAGGAAGTGGAAAACTCAGAGTAAAGAAGTGGTCAAAGAAATAGTTTAGCCTTGGACTGAACCTTTGTACATGTGTGGATATGGCATAATGAATCCCACAAATATGTATAACTGTAATAAACTGAAAAAAAGTCACACAATAGGATTGATTGTTCTTAAATAAAAGCAGAGAAGCTAGAGTTGTCTAACCTTGACCAGTCAATCACTAACTAGGACTTCCTCCACACTGGGAGGCATTGCTGGGAGGACCTGCTCCCAGCAAAGAATGATTATTTGCAGAATAAAATAGCTGTGACCTCTTTATAGTTGGCACTCAAAGCTAGGGATAGGTGACCCAGTAAGGTAGCAAAGGATCTGCTTTGTGCTACCAACAGGTTGTACTTGAGATCCTTTCCAAGGGGGATCTGTTTTGAATACTCTAGTGTTTGACACTGAAATGCTCTTCTCTCATATTCAATAACACTCATGCTTTGTATTTCTCCTAGTTTTTATTTTTCCTCCCTAGCCACACTTTGGCAACCTTTTTAAATCCCTAATCATCCTTTTATTCTTAAATATATGCTAGGCTGCCATTTTGCATTCTATTCTAACCTTATTATGGTCCTTCTAAATTATCCAATCCAATTCCACCACAATTCCCACTTTTGAATGTTATGAAACTTTTTCTCCCCACATGCATCTAGATCTATGGTCTTTGCTTTGTGCTGGGAATTTACTCTTGGATGACCCACAAAGTCTGCACAGTCAAAATAGCAGCAATGAAACTTGATAAGTTCCCTGTTGAAGCTGTTCCTTTTGCTTGCTGAATAGCACCACAATCATCCCTTGTCACTGGAATCTAAAGGGTTGATCTCTTTATCCCTACCTGTAGTGCCTCATTCCATTCTGATAGAGACTGGTTGCTCAATACATATTTTCTGAGTGAAAGAACAACATTCTGTCAGCCCTTCTTACTCTTAGCAGTTATCAGTCCTTTTCCTAAGCCAAGAAGAAATGCATCAGATAATAACATAAATGTCAAATAAAAATTAAAATGAATTTAGGACAAGAAGGCTTATTTTTTAAATCATAAATGAAACTTCATAATTGAATTTTATTGTTGAAGATTAATATATTGAATTTAAATTATGTGATAAAGTAATATCAGTGGATGTGAAAATACTTCAAAAACTAAAAAAATTTAGTTTTTGAAGTAGCAAATGAAGCATTTTATTAATACATTCTGCAAAGCTTGTGATTTTTATGCTGTTGTGGACATACAAAATATCCAATAGATGGTATTGTAAAATAAAGTGATATTTCAGGTAGAAACTTTAAGGATAATATTTTTCAGAACTAAAGAAGAATTGAGATACTTTTTCTCTGAATTTAAACTATATTTAAATATCTGATGTTTAAAATATAACTTAATATACTCTTTCATGTTAAATACCATAAATATACACTCAGCGTGATTAAAGAAATGAAAACTGTTTATTAAAATATTCATATTCTATTATTTAGAAGTTTTGGTAGTAATTTCCCTTATTAATGTGTTTTTCCAGTGACTGTTATTCAAATTCAACATTTTCATCAAGTAACTATAGCTTCATGTCTTTATCACTGAAATTCCAAGAAAACTTTTATGTCAAAAATAAAGCAAATCTGTGTGAGACAGTGTACCTGCCTGCATTGCAGGGTGGGCAATTATTTCCCTCAGTTTTTGGTCTCCAGTAGGACTAGTCTAATATCTGAATTGAACATTATACTAAAATATAAATAAATCATGTATTCAGAGCATTTAAGATACAGATATTTTATATTTCTATGTGTATGTATACATTGAAAATATGCGAATTTATGAGTATTAAATTTGTAAAATATTACGGAGTTCAAGGTATTTGGATAAAAAATAATAATTAAAAATTTTCTTGGCATTAGTTCTTAAAAAGCATATGAAAAGTAGTCATTTGTAGATGGCTTTATCTATCTTAGTGCTCATCCAAAATTTCCATTATAAAGCAAAGAATGTTATTTTTTAAGAATGAATGATAAATTCTGACTCTCAGAACTAATTTATAAAACATATTTATAAATTTGAAAAGTTTCTGAGGAAAATGTGATGGTATTAATGTTTGAAAACATGTATATATCTACAAGCCAGGTTCTAGAGAAAGAAAAATTAGTAGCTTATAGGTAGAATTTTTTGAGTGAATCAGCAGCTTCTTGTGGGATATGGATTGCATGTCCCTCAATTTTTAAATGCGTTTACTATTTTTTACCACACATTATATAATCTGTGTGGTATGATATACTATGCATCTTTTTAAAAAGAAGATATTCTTAGGTACATACAAATGTTCTGTTTAAAGAAAATCTGCTATTGAAATATCATGCACTAACTTAAGTAATTGAGACTATTTTATTAAAAGACAAAAATAGTACATTTGTAAGTCTGGGTTTTTCTGACCATTATCTCCTAAGTCATATCAGTACAAATATGTCAGATTTGTAATATAAGCATTGGAGTTAACAAATAATTGCTTAGATTCTTTGAGTTAAAATTATTTTTGTCCACCAAATATATTCTACCATATGATGATTTTTTATGGAATTAACAGAGAACAGTTGTGTCTAATTCTTTAAAATTTGGTAGCAATCCTGTGCGATACTATTTTCAAAAACAACACAGATTAATTTACTCAGATTTTCTAATACACTGGATGTACATCACATTACATGGCAAAGTTCCCATTTGAGCTAAATAGGCTTAAACATAAACTGTGCATACACAGATCTCAAGTGATAGTCTCTTAATAGATGTCAGATACTCTTTATTGCTACCCTCTTTTATTTCAGTAACATTTTAATTAATTCACACTGATTGAATAAATGTACATTGAGACTTGTTTCCTAATGAGAGCGCATTTAGAGGAAAGGTTCTGCATCATTCTGATATCCTGTGGGTAATTATATTCTAATTATATGGTCAAGGGAAAAGACTCTATAACTTACTACTGATATTGTTCGTTAGACCCAATTAATTACATGCGCATAATGAAAGTTCAAGATAAGGTTGACTGGCAGTCAGTGTAAAATTTTAACTCAATTGAATTTTAGCCTAACGTGAGTAAAAATCTGGACCTTAACCTGGTTAGAAAATACTTTGACATGAGATTAGTGGATATTTAGAGGGACAGAGAATGAGAACAAATTCTATTATACATGCTTCGATTTTAATTCAAGTTCTTTTCCATAGATGATGAAAAGGAAATCTAAGCTTTAACTCTAAATAATGTTATCAACATTTTCTCTTTAGATATAGTGGCGGTTTTGTATTCTGGAAGACAATGTTGCACTAAATGTACAATGATAAATTTCTAGAACTATCTTGTTTTCTGTAGAGAGGAAAAATGGAGACAACAGGAAGTATTATAGATTAATTTTATGAAATGAAATACGTATTATTGTACTATGTGAGATTCCTTTATCAGTGTTTTTTTCTCCAAGGCATCAGCTACATTGAAATCCTTATCCCAAATATGTGTAATTACAGTTAATGCATAGTTACAACTAATAAATAAATATTTCCCAAATACATGCAAATATAGTTAATAAGTAGTTTATACATGTTAGTTACATGCAATAAATTGATTATCTATTAATTATATATAAAGCAAGAATTCTACAGAATAAAACATAGACAGTCAATAATGAAATGTGTTTTGGAAATGAACATTTTAGTTATCAACATTCATTTGTATTTTTCCCTTTTCAATTTCATTATTTTCTTTGCCCAAACTTTGGATAGGAAATTATCTAGTATTAAGGAAAGCAACAGTGAGAATTTTGTTCTTCCAGTCTTCTGAGGCCACCTCTCTTATTCCTCCCTATCTTCTATTACCTTGGATTGGATCTCTTCTGTACCATCCTGCATTATTCATTCATTCTCTCTATTCTAATAGTCTCAACATAGGTGTTTCCATGAAAAATATAAATATATTGGTTCCCTTGTACTTATTACAACAAAAATGATTCCAGATAAAGGAAGTGTAGACTTTGTTGCCAAATTCTGAAGTATGCTATGGAAACAAAATGCATCATTTCAGTTCTGTTAACAAAACAGCTATTTTCAGAGAAGTTAACTGTCTCTGAATGCATATATATATTTAATATATAGATGCATATTATTCCTTTAATCCTTTTTAATTCTGTGTGTAGGTATAATTGTGATGTCCAATGAATATTTGAGGAAAGTGAAATTTAGTGAGATTGAGGAATTTACATAAAATTACCCAATTTACAAGTGATTATTTACACTTGATTATTCAATAGCCATGCTTTAAACCTATTTTTCATATGCATGCTTCAGTCTTCAATGTTTGACAATAAATGAGATGAATTTCGAGGAAATACATTGATATTTCACAGATGAAATGGATAGAAAATTATAATAGAAATGGAGATATTAGAATGTACGACTGGGGCTTACCATAGGTTTAGTGGTTCTTTTACAAGTGTGTAAATATACAAATGTTCTTACTATGGATCACAATTTAAAAATGGTTCTTTAAACATATCAAGCTCTAATGATTTTATGAGACTTAACCAAATTGAGCTTATTACTTATTTCTAATGACTTTTTTCATGTGAGAATCAGCAGGGAAAACAATAACATAAAAAAGGTTTTATTAATTATAAGTGTTATATTTAGAAATCTATGTTTGATATGACTTCAATATCTCCATAAGGACATATTCTGATTTTCACTGAACATATTTGGTTGCCCTTAAGGTTTTAAACATCTACTGCACAGAGTGTATCATCCATTTCTGAAGGTTTAATTGTATTTCCTTTACACACACACACACATACACACACACTCACTCACTCATACACACACATTAAAGGAGTGGAGGTAGAAGGAGTCCCAAGTCTCTTCAGTGACCTCTAGACAAAACTCTGCAAAATGCAAGAACAATTACATTTACTAGTGTAATAATAGAATATTTTTAAATAATCATAATATAACAATAGTAAAATAATCAAGGCAAGAATATTTTTATCATTAAATAAATGAAGCTTAAAAATTTGACTCAGCTGAAAAGTGGTTAGGCAAGACACCTTAGATAAGGTTATAGGATATGTACCTACTGAAAGGTTTTCTTTTTCTTTTTGTTGCTATATTTTAATTAGATGTGTCAAGGAATCAGTAGAAAGGCAAAGATAATTTATGATTCTTCTGATTGTTGTATTTGAAATACACTGAAATAATCTTTAAAGTCATATCAATTATTTTCATCTTATTTTCTTTTGAAAATTTAAAATGTGCTCATATGTTTGAATAAACACACTTAAGAACCCATAAAATCTTAAAGCATTAAAAATGATGTAACTAAAATGTGAAAATAAAATTCATGAAAACAAAATGTATTTAGTTCCTATATTCTAAAAATGTCATGTATATCATATACATATACACACACACATATATATATATTTTTCATTGTCATATGTTAAGGAAAAATAACTTCAGCTCAAACTGTGTGATAAATTTTATGTTCTCTGCCGTGATTTTTCTCTTTATCACTCACTAATTTTTGGTGCCAGAGATACCTGATTGTATTTGAAGGAAAACAAACTATTTATAATACTTTTATTTGGCTACTTAATGTTTACTGCAGCATCAGTAGTTACTGTGTTAAATTAATCCATATTAATCTTTAAGCCAGTTCTTTGTGAAACCATATTTTACAATCTTCATCAAGGTTTTAAAATAATTTTGTTTCCAAAACACTTAAAAATGGAGTCCTGACTAAAAGAATAATTTTTAGAACAAAAATCATTTTCTACTTTCTTTTGTTCTATTATTAACTTTATTTTTGGTTGTCTGTCATTTAATCTTTTTGATCTGCTGTTTTCCATACTAAAAAAATGGGATATCTTGTTTAAGAGGATTAAGTGAGACCAAGTATGTGAAAGCAATTTTTTAAAAATATGAACATTTCTTATGTAAGTGTAAGGCCTAATTTTGTTAATTTTACTTTCATCTTGAAATAACTAATGATCCTTTTAATGTGGGTACTGTGCTACTATTATATGTTAGCTAAGTCAAATCTCCAATAATCTCCACTAAAGATTTTTCTTTGTCCTGTGACAATTTGGATTAAATTGTCAATTTAAAATGATTACACATTAGAAAATATGAAGACAAGAAATATCCTAATACTTAAGAATAATAGGATTTTAAAAAATTCTTTGATATTAGATTGAATTTAATAAGTGCCCAGAAGGCAAATGCATCTTTTAAACTAATTATCTGTACTGTGTATTCTATTTAATATTAAAAGATACTGATTAAATAAAATCAATCACATTCTTCTATGGTCACACCTCCCATTTGATTAAATAAAAATATACTGTTCCTGTATTAATTCTGATTAAAAATATATTACATTAAGAATTATATACTCATGATAATTTTACAAAACCTAAAACATTTATGCTGCTTATCCTTGATATTTAAGAATATGCATAGAAGAGAAAAGGGAATAATATAATATTTTAATTTGTTTTCTAAAAAGTTGTCACCTTTGTTTAATCTAGGTACTATGTTTTACTTATTATAACTCAAGAATAAGCTAATGATGGGCATGGAAATTTAATTTAACTCTTTGTCTACACCATGTTTGTGAATTCATGGATGTTTTCATTACCCTTCTTCTTCAGTGAATTTCTAGTGTTGGTCTCAGAAGTCTGAGTGCATATATAGAGTAGATATATATAGAGATATATATTTATATATATGTATATATATTTACATATATAGAGAGATATATATTTATATCTATATGCATATCTTCTAGAGCCCCTGGGTCCTGCTTTCTTTTCCTTATTCTACAGCTTTCTCATTCTCAAAGAACCGTTTCTTTTCTTTAGTCTTCAGCTTTCTTGTTCTCAGAGATGTAGTAACCAATCTCTTATTTCCTTACATTTACCATCTCACTACCTCTCTGCCAACCTCGCTGCTCTCAGTATGTAACAGTAGCTAATCCACATCCCTACTGCTCTGAGAAAGAAGAATCTTCGAAGCATGGATATCCACAAATCACTAGTTCTCTATATTTTGGTTGCAAACTGGTAGTAAGGTTTCAGTTTCATCTCACAATATCTTTTATTTTTAAATTCCTTAAAATGGGATATTTATTGCAGAACATGACATAGTCTTTGTATTTTTGACATCAGATCCATTTGGTCCATTTTCACTATCTTCTTGGATCCTGCAGGTTTTCGCACTGAGGTTTCTGTTAATGCAAAATTGTACCCATGATACTCCACAGTACAAGAGGAACAAAATGAGGAGCATGCAGCACCTGTCTATGTGGGCTTCTGCCTCTTCTGAAACATTGCTTTTGAAGAACCGCTTCTATTTCTTTTATCTTTTATATTTTCTTCTATGAGCCTCTTCAGTTCTCTTTCTCAGCAGTCTAGATATTTACCTGTGTCACTGTACATAATGCATACTTTAAGTTGAAAGTTGGAAAGTAAATTCCATGTAGTATAATAATATATCCCTAATACTTCAGCAAGCATCTTCCAAGATTAAGAGCAATTTTCTACCCAATGATATTACTAAAGTCACAGGTAAAAAAATTATCAGTAATTCTATAACATCAGTCATTATCCTGCTCATATTTAAAAATTCTTCAAAAATATCTTTTATAGCTGTTACCTACTCATTTTGTTGTTGTTGCTGCTGCTGCTGCTGCTGCTTTTGTTGTTGTTGGTGATGGTGGTGGTGGTAGACGTGGGAGACATACAGGATCTTTTCAAGGTCCTTGTGTTACATTTGCTTGTTGTTCTGAACCATTTGGACATCTGCGATCTTTTCACTTGATTTTCCAATGACTTGCTCTCTGTGTGTAGTTAGCATACATTCTTCCAGAGAAGAAAGCATTGGTGTCTCCAGCTCTGGAGGACATTTGAGCAGTACCTTATTTTGGTTGCTTGAGATTCTCCATGTTTCTTGGTCCATGCAAACCACAGGATAAAGACACATAGGTTAACGTATTTAATCTGGATTTGGAGGGTAGCAAACAAATTTTCATAAAGATAGAAAGACACATTATTCAAACCTAACGCTTTAACAAGAAGTCAAAAATAATAGCAGTAAGTCTGACAAAGTGGCCCTGATGGAAACCAGCAGAAATTTTGCCTACTACCTATTTTCCCAGCTCTTATATAGATGACATGGACTTAAAAGTCAATATTACTAAAAACAGAAAGAATTCAATGAACATTCTATCTATTGTCAATTCATGTTCAAAATGATAACAATTACTTCTAATGGATTCTTTTCTTAATTAGATATTTTATTAGGTTTCATATTCCTAGATTTTATGACTTCTTTTGTTTGGAAACGTACTTCTACAACATTTCCTACTCAAACTATGGAAATATCTTCTAAATAGATTTGTACTTCTGGACAACTTAATTTTCTTAAGGGTTGGCTTCTTAGACCCTTTCTATTTCTGTGCCACTTTTAAGTGCATTGAATTATTCTAGCCCATGTTGTGCAACTGTGAAGGTGTATGAATTTTTACCTACCTTGGATGTAGGTATTTTTTAATTTATTCTTTTGGTTTCTTCTGATTTCTGGAGTTCTACTAGGTAAGGTAGCAAAGTATTATCTATGCTGTCAGATTTTCCATACCCATCTTAATGGTCTAACATTCACTTAATATTCTCCCTTTTCGTAAGTTGGATCTGTGGAGGAAAATTGAATTTACCAACAATGCCTTCCTTTCTAAGTTCATACAACTATTAAGAGCTCCCAGTTTATCATTCACTTGTCTTAATCCTTTTCTCCATGGGAAAGTTTTATCTAGTATTATGTGCAAGATTACATCTATCCTTACAAATTTATATTTTTCATTGTAAGTGTCACAGAATTCAGGCTATTGCAATTTAAACAACTTTATATCTGTTTCTTAACACTCATGTACATACACACACACACACATGCATGCACACATATAAAGAAAATGGAAGTGGTAGAGTTGAGATACACTGTCATGAAGATAAGTGTTAGTATATTTAACCTCATCTTTATGAACTACACTCATTACATTCTTGTTACTTATTTAAATATGTTTATATTTTTATTGAGTTTAATGACTTTTTTTAAAATTTTCAGTCTCATGAAGCAAAGTCAATACTAAAAGCTATGTGTAAATCCAAAAGACACAGAGAATTTTTTAGGAAGGAATGAGAGTTGGATTGGAAAATGTAACAGTAGGGTGGTTAAAAGGAAAATTTATAAATTAATGGAAATTATTTATGAAGAATAATGGAACTTGAAGATGAGCTCCACTCCCTAAATACCAATGTGATATATTAAGGTTGTACAGAGGTCTAAGAGGCTGACCAAGGATGTATATCAGTGTACTTTGAGTAGATGATGTTGTATTTTATATAAATAATTTCACAATCACTCCTACTCTGCCTTAGAGAAATTATTTATGCAATGAAAAGATATCTGTTATTTAAACCAAGGAAGCAGAGAAATCATACCAAGGAAACTGATTTTTAAATTGTACATTTATTTACAGATGTATAGTGATATAAGAATATTCTTTGATATTTCATATTCAGTTTGATTTTTTCAGATTTAATATGAACTTTTCTTTTTCAGCAGACTCTGCCCACTTCAGGAGTTTCAGTTCCTGAGGTTCGTAAGCAAAAAATGTTTCAAACTTGTGATTCTAGTTCATTATATGGCTTATATATATGGTTATTAAAAAAAAAACCCAGGGATTTGTTTAGTGACCTACTAAATTTAATTTTCATATTTTAATTTTTCTGTATTACAATATTTGAAATGAGGTTATTTATATTTTCAGTGATGGGATAGACTTAAAGAATTTTCAATCTGCTTTTGTGAAAATAATTGGGAATATAAGAAATTATATGGAAAAATAACAGAGAGAAAAATAAAGATTATTAGGCAAAGGTTATCAGCACATAAAAATAGTATCATTTTTATTTATGTTGAAATGGAAATATATTGCAGAAAATCCAAAACAATTCAATCCTTTAAAATCTTAAAAGTGTCGGTTTCAATTACTATTTTGACAAATAAATCCTTGCTCAATTTGAAGTGCCATTACTTTAACAACAGTACATCTATATTAATCATGTAGTACAGGTTATCACATAGAAAGTCACTGGAAAAAACTATATTCACAAATTTTATTGTTTGAAAATAATTATAAGCATCACCACATTTATTCCAAGTGTTATGTCTATCTTTGCATTAACGAAGCAAAATCCTCACATTGTTCTGTGACAATATCCTCCTATTCAATTTGTATTATCGCTATAGGAAATGTCCAAATGTCATTGTTTGTCTTAAAATTGAATCTTCCTGCTTCAGAAAGTATTATTTATAATGTATGACTACTACATAAGAATATGAATTTAATTAGAGAATAACATAATTGCACAAAAGTATAACGGTTCTCCTCTCCCCACCAAATACAATTTTCTAATCAGTGTCTTCTGCCTCAATGAATTAAAATAAAACTATCATTTCTAACCAGATGCATGCTTGAAAATATGCTTGGAGATATGCTTGAAGTATAATGTTTCTAATCTAAGAGAAATATTAGATTTATTTTGTATTCTTTACATGAGATGATGCCACTGTTGTCATAATTATTATTATAGTGAGATGTTAAATTATATAATCAAGTGACAGATATTAGAAGAGTATATCATTTCAATAATTATTTAAGTGGGAGAATAAATTTTATATCTTCACATTATTGACTTTATTTTTATTATAGATTCATCAAGAATATAGATACTGCATTTAAGAATTAAATTTATCTTTTTAGTTTTGTCAGTCTCCAAAGGTCTCTCATATTCTCATATAAATTGAATCATATTCATTGCATAAGCAAGTCAAATTTTCTATTTTTATAATATGTTTTTTTATTTTTTAAAAATATATTTTTTCTTATATAAAGGTTTCAGAATTTGTCCCATACCATTTTTTTTTCTGGCAAGATATATTGGTTTACATTGATTTAAACATTCCACTATCCCTCAAAAATCATTATGTAAGGTTTTTCAGCTATGATGTTCCAAAAATTTTCTTAAACCCAGGTGTGGATATATGCATGAGGCATGTGTGAATACACATTTATATACTCAGACAGGGAGCCTTATGTTCTACCAGCAGGAAAAAAATGCACTTAGGTTAACTAAAAATGTGGTTAGAGTATACAGAGAGGACATACAGAAAGATATACACATACATTAACCACTGAACTAAAATAGACAAATATGTCATCACTCCATGTTTGACAGCATGAAGGACTTTTCCATGGGGACAGCTCAGTCACAGTCTTATACACCCATGGTGGTAAGGTTCAGTTATTTTCAAGTATAAACCAAAACTCAAGGACATCTGTGAAGCAATGTGAGTGTGAAGTTTTCTCCATTTTTATTACTAATGTCCAAATCATAGATGTTGTGTCTAAATGTCTCCCGACCACTCCTCATACAATCCACTAACTCCAGCACATACCTAATTTATGTTATCATGCCTTTCCAGACATACATGTTAATTTTCATGGCAACACATTTTTTATTTTCTACTCACAATTCAATGTGTAATAATTAAATTTCACAGCTACAATAGCAAGAGGACAAGTTCTGTTTGGAACTGGCAAAAACAGATCAGGTAATAACACATAAATCATGAGATTGAACATTAAGCTTAACTAATAGAGACAACATGATCATGCAAAGAGCCCCCTCCTTGCTTTTTAAAAGCTTCATGTTACTATGGTCTGTAGTTGGTATGCTTTAAAAGTGTTTTGGACAAAGTTAAGACTGGTTGCTAAATCTGCCTGTATGTACATATAATCTCAAATGCATATACACAATCTCATTTCATAGTTGTGCTGCCATATGCTACTGCATAGCCAAAATTAAATTATTTTGACATAGACTCTCTCATTCTTAAAATTCACTCTCTCAGTTCAGGATTTCTTTAACAGGAATTTTTTAAGTAGGTAATGCTCAGTATGAAATCATCCTTAGAAAAAACATGCATGTGATATGTATTATATGTGGATATGAATATGTGGATCAGAATATACCTTCTAACTTAGAAAAAGAGTGTCACCTCCAGGTTAAGACTAGGTTTCATTTTTTTCTTAACTCTGTTGCTTCCCATCTCCCTCAAAGAAATGGCCAATACCATTACAATGACGATTTCCACTTATGGTGATGTGTTGGGCAGATGAAATACAATGAAGTACTTCAGTACTACACCCACCATTTACTATCACCTAAACATACTTCTGATGAACTTAATAATGAAATATGATAATTCTTTTTACTTTAAAAATTATTATCATTTACTGAGTACCTGTTGTATGCCAACCTTTATCTATGTTTTCTCCATTTATGATTACATGAACTTTCCCAGTTTACAAGTGGAATAAATGGTGACCTAGAGATAGTAAATAACTTGCCCACATTTACAAAGTGAGAAGAAAAAGCTCAAGCTTGTCCTTTAATCCCATACATTTGTCTTTGCCCAAATACATTTTTGTTTTAATATGTATTAATTTTCTTAAAATGGAAATCTTTAGGCACATCACTTACTATATTTATGATGAAAATTTTATAAAATATTTTAAAAATAAATATGACTTTGCTAGTTAGCAATGAATTTTTCTGCAACATCTAAAGATTCCTAGTAGATTTAGAACCTTTGCCACTTGCAACTTTTTGAAATGGATTTATTTCCCTTGGCCTGTAAAATGTTCAAATCCCACAATAATCCACACTAATTAAAGGTGTAGCTTTGCAGTGATAAGTTGTTTTCTCAGAGATCTTAACTTTTGAGTGTTTTGATGAATATGGTAAGAGACACCTTAAATACTATCAATATGCACATGATATCTTGGTTAATATATTAAGGTTTCTGAGAGAGTCCTGTGTCCTAGGTCCAATGGCAGAAAGGGCCACATTTCCCTACAGGCTAGTTTCACAGCAGCAGAGAAGCAAGTTCCAGGAATTGAGTGATGGATGCTGTTGGCAGCAAAGCACTCATCTTTGTAGCTTTGTACCAATCCAGGTGCTTTGCTGCTGCCAGTCTCTCATGCTGAGTTTGGACAAAAAGGAAAAAATCTTGTGCTCAAGGTAATCATCACTTGCTGCTCGTAGATTGTGAGAGATCGATAGCAGCAGGCTTAAGTATTCTGGTAAACAACCCTTTTGAGAAAGCAGTTTTCACCAACGTACAAATACTCTACCTCTGAGAATCAGCATGATATAGAAAAAGATTTTTTTTGGAGCACGTATTTAAAGTGGGGTCTTTTTATTTCATTTATTTCATCTTTCTGTTTTCTGTGAATGGGTCTTTTTGGCTTTTCTTGTCTGTTTATTATGTTGATTATTCTTTCGGAATTCTAATACAATATATACCCCCACTTAAGATCTGTTGTGCTACTTGTAGAGTCCAAGGATCACAAAACACTGAATTTGTATTTAAAATGTCTGCATAGCAAAAAAAAAAAATGGTTGATATTTGAAAAAGCTCAAATATCAATAAATGTATTTTATATTTTGCAGTTATATGTTCCATATTCTTTCAACCTTTTTGTTACAGTAGTTCTTTTCAGTGTCTGAGTAATTTCTATTGATTAAAGCAACAATTTTCCAGCTCTTTATATCTAGGATAATTTATCTGGCAGAAGGAAGTTTGCCTTAATTATAACAATGTAATTCATTTTGTGGTTTTTGAGCCCAAAATCTTAAAAAGGAAACGAAAGGTTAAATGATGAACATTGCCCCCTATTATTCACAAAGTAATTTTATCCTGACTGATAATACAAAATAAGGTTGATGAGTTCTTACTGAAAGTTTTTAATAACTGTAACAATTGGTAAATAACTCTTGTAAATGTCATAGTGGAACTATGCCAGTGAGGGTTAATTAACGCCCCCAAAACAGGCTAGTAAAATCCTTGCTTGTGGACAGCAATTTTTGAAGGATGCAATTGCTTCCCTTTCCTGTCCCTCGTATGAAAAAAAAAATTCCTCAATGGAAATAGGAAAATGTATCCAACTACCCTCCTGTTAGCTTACGTAGCTAAATAAAATATAGTGAATAAACATCTTAGAGACACTTATAGACGGGTTTAAAATAAACTTAAATGAGAAAAATAAAAAGAAAGCCCTGGGAAAATTAAACAATCATGAGTCTCTACTGTTTTTAATTTTTAGCCTTGATTAATTCCACAAATTATACCTATTGGCATTTTTCTCCCAAAGATATCAGTTGGTATTCTTGATGTATGCTTATGTTTAAATACATGTTTGTCATTCAGTATTGCCTACATTTATAATAAAATGCATATAGATATTTGTATGATGAGGACTTTTAAAATTAATTTACTACAAATTATTCTCTTAATTCTAGAATTCAAAAATAAAAGCCCATCAATTGAAAATTCATTTTAGGGTTTTAAATTTGTTTTTATTTTTACAATGTGTTCTCTAAAGCATTCACTTAGCCTCCATCCCAGCATGCTCACAGGGATGAATTCTTGAAGGACAGTTAAAAGCTGCTATCTTTGCTAGCTGGAGGTTCTTACCACATTGACGCTTCCCCAATTCTCTGTGTAGATAAGAGTAAAATAACGTTAGTAGATGGTTTGGTAGCTCTTTATAGACATACACTTACATATCTTATATGTTTTGTATAACACTTATACATGATCTGGTACAATAACCCAGTTCCACTGTGATTCATCAAATTAAATTTTATTTAATTCTTCTAACTCAAACATTTTAGGAATTAAAACCTACATAACTTTTAATGGATAAGTGACAGAATCATTGTATTAAAATATATATTTCATATTGTAGATTTTTACAAAACACTGAGTCCATGTTGTAGATACCTACATCAAAGAACCGTGTTATAAACTATTTCCATCCTCACCAACAACTTTACATTTTTAACTTCTAGCACAAACTATGCATTTTTAAATACAGGCATAGAGATTTACTTATTTAAACATATGCCTAATGTAACCAGTGAAATTTTTTCTTATGTGTGCATTAGAAAATATGAAAACACTTTGCATGCAGGCAATAAAAATGAGCCCCCAACAGGGGAACCATTTCTATTTTTACGTTATTCATAATACCTTTAATTTATTGAGCACATACTCTAATACAGGCACAAAGTTAAGAGCTTTATAGAAAATCTATTAAACCTTATACAACTCTGAGAAATAGAAAACACTCTCCATTTTGCTTAAGAGTAAGCTGTCTGTATTATGTAATACCTAAATAGCAGAGATGGGATTCAAGTCAGTTTTCCTCTTTTATGAATGATGTTATTTAAAAAATATGGATAAAATTATAATCTGCAAGCTTTGAAAGAAGGGGCTTTCTTTAAAAAAAAAACAATATTTTTGCCATAAATTATGCTCACATGAAAGTACATCATTTTCCAAAGAACTTGAATAACTGGAATTCTATTATACCATGCATTTTCAGCCATACAAAAAAAATATTCAGTGTTTTTGCACTATGCAATTGCAAGGTGAATAGACTACACTCATTAGCATTTATTTTGCTCAAAAATATATTTTTTCTATCTAGCCCAAATAGTCTTTAAAAACTTGCATTTGAAGCTATGTAAAAAATCATTGTAAGGGGTTGGGCAAGGCCCTGAGTTCGGTCCTCAACCCTAAAAAAAAACAAAAAAAACAAAAAAAAAATTTCAACTTCGTAAGTTACAGAGATTTAAATAATACTCTAACATGTAGATAGATGGACTAGAAAAATATACATCTGGATAAATGATAGGCAATAATTGTCAGTAAACCACATAAGCACCCTTGGCCAGGCATTGCTAATCAGGAAAATATTTTCACGTCAAGCCTAGACATTACCCAAAGATTCTAAGCGCTATTATTTGGGCACTTAAAAAAACCCTGGGGGACTGGAGCAGTGGCTCAGCGGTTAAGGTGCTTGCCTGGCATGCTGAAGTACGTGAGTTCAAAGACTAGCACCATATAAACAACAAAGTCTCTGAGCGTCGAAAGCCACATGAAAAACTCAAATAAAATTGATTCTCTGTCTCTTTCACTGTCCCTCTCTCTTAAAAAAAATAGTTCTTTTTAATATTCTCAGTTAATTTATTAATTCATTTTTTTCTGACTTCCGTCAGGAGCTGATCTAGGATTGAATATAGATCAGTGATACAAAGGAAACCCTTTCTCTATGGAACTTTGACTAAACAGAGAACATTGGCATAAGCAAATCAAATGAATAACCATTCAGGTTGTAATAAATGCTATTTAAAAGGAGGTAAAAGGAGATAGAAAAGTCTATGTGACATTTGACCAGTGTCACAGGGGAAAGTTTCCACTGAGTGTAAAATGATTGCAAGTCCCTGAAATTAAAATCAGGATTGTTATGATTGAGAAAGCAATGAGTTGGCCACAGTAGCTGGAGTGGAGCAAAAAGGGAATGAATGTGGCTGTTGTGCAGAGAAAAGACTGTAGAGAAACAAAGCTGGAAAGAGATTGATCCATTAGGTGATGGTTACAATATTTCAGGCAAATAAGAGAACTCTTTCATAAACCACATGGTCGTGGAAGTAGTAATTACCCAAGGATAGGTATGTGCTTTAGCACACATGTGAGACTATAGAAAGGGCATTTGTATATAGGGATTAAGGGTGAGTTATGAACAGGAGTTATACATTTAAAAGTCTTCATAAAATTGAAATTGAAAGCCTTAGGGTAGAATGAGATTATCAAGGACGCAAGTATAGACAGTGAAGGTGAGAGATATAAAGAAGAGGCCAAGTCTTACAGATGGCAAAGTTGGAGGAGGAGAGAGGGGAAGAGACTACTAGGGAGCAGTTAGTGAAATACGAAGAGAGCTAAGAGAAAGATGCACGCTGAAAGCAAATTGAGGCAAGTTCTTAAGAAGTAAGAAGAGATCCGTTTGGTCAAATGTTGCTGAAAGTTTGAGAAGATGAAGACTATTCGATTTGGTGATGAGAAGGCTATTGTTAATTTGAATAACATTTCAAGAAGTGTTGACAAAAGTTGACTAGGTGGGGTTGAAGAGAGAGTGAGAGGAGAGGAAATAAAACAGGACCCAACTCTCCCCTCCTCCCATATATATTGATTTATGGGGAACTAAATTATTAGCTGAGGCTGAATGGAAATTTTTGTTTATATGCCATCCCTGATGTAAATAATATAAATTGTGACTTCAAAATCCATCATGCAATGAGAATTTGTTTTTAATATTACATGTATTTATGAGCATCATTTTAGTACTCTTTACCAAATTATTTAAATTATAATTATATGGTATTTATCTATCCCATTGTTTATGAAAATGATCAACCTTCATTGGTCCTTCATAACTTTTGATAAAGAGTAATAATTGGGCGGGCACATAGGAATAATCAAAATTTGACTTTTTTACATTTTTTTTTAAAGAAAGAGAAAGACAGTGTGTGTGAGAGAGAATCAACTTTATTTAGTTTTTCATGTGGCTTTTATTACTCTGACACTTCATTGTGTATGTGGTGCTGGGGTTCAAACCTGCATCCTCACGCATGCCACACAAGCGCAATACCTCTGAGTCATCACTCCAGCCCATTTATATTGTTTCTTTAACTGATATTTTCATCACGCAACTGTCACATATTGAGCCATTGAAAACAATGACTTGTGTTATTTAGTAGTAACTGCAAAGTGGGAAGCTGGGCCCCAGTTTGTAACCCTGAAATTTTTGTCATTTGCACCTTTTAGTAAAATATTTTTATCTTATTTCATTTTTAAAAAAGATGTTTATAAAAGATTATTTTTCTCACAGGAAAGACAAGCAACAGTGAAAAAGGAAAAGAGTGGCTCCCAGCAGCCAAACAAAGTGACTGATAGGAACAAAATGCAGAGAGCCAACTCCGTTACTGTGGATGGACAAGGCCTACAGGTGTGACTTTTAAAATCCAAATTTTAGTGGATTTCATATTTGTTCCTCTTATGTTCTGAGAACAACATATGTTCAGTTATCAACACATTTAACGTTTATATTAGCTCAGTAGACTGTTTCCAAAAGATTGTTATAAATTTATCAAGATGTCAGTCTCATAGTTGATTGACAGAGTGACATTCTGGTTAGATTAATCATTTATGATGTTATCTCCACTAAACTCAAATTGGCAAAAAATCTTTTTGTCAATCTGAAAGTTTTTGCAAAATATTACTAAATTTACATATTTATTATATACACATATTATTTACAAGTGTGGTCACTCCTACTCTCTTCATATGTGTATGTACTAACTTTGGGTATAATTTTGAGGAGTCATTCTGATTGTAAAGTTATATATTTAAGAAAGAAGAAGAACTTTATTTGTGTGGTTATATTTCTCCCTAAATAAATAATAAAGACATTAATTGTACTTTGTCCATATACTTCAAAGTTTAAAATTAAAAAAACCTGAAAATCATATGTACTTCTTGTTTAAGTAAAAACAAATAGCTGGAATTTTTATAATACTTTAAAATTCTATAAATTTTCCCTGTAATCTCTGATATAAACATAGCATTTCTATCTGTATTTCGAGATAGTCTTTTCCTTTTTATAAGTTGAATAGTTTTATGTATCTCTTCTACTTTTAACACCTAAAAGAAAACAGTCAAAACATTTAGCTTGATCTGTGGAATTATGGAGTTAATTTTTAATTTTTCTACTTACCTATTTGTATATTTCAACTGCCCATCATTCCCTTAACGATATGCTTCAAGTTTCATATTATCCAGGAAAACTTACCAACCACTTAAAATGCAGATTGCCACATACTTGCATTGAATATATATCATTTTAGCATATATCAATTTTAATCAATTTTATTATTTTGTTTTTTAAATTTATTGTTGTACCTGTGAAAATATGCTATACATCTTTTTGTAATCCTTAATTTTCAATTACAGTTAAGGGCACACACTACGTGCCTTAATATTTGCTTTTTCATTGTCTTGAATAACTCATTGAAATTTTAGTAATTATGGCTTACAAATTGATGAGGGAAGTGGTTTTGATCTATTAAAACACATTTCAAGAAGAAAACCTTCCATGCATTGTTAACTCAAATGTAAAAAGAAAATTCTGAAATAAAAATTATGTTTTAGATCATATAATCCAATTATAAAAGATTAAGTCAGGAACTATTTTCAAAAATCATATCTATATATTTAGAAATCCCATTGAAGCCCTCAAAACTGAAATCTGTCCACAGTTTTGATTGGGTAGAAATTTCACTGAGATTTTGTAAAATTTTTATTGAAAAAAATCCAATATTTGAGTTTAATATATCAATGCAAATATTGATTAATTTAAAATTTTATTTATGTTGAATTCCTGCCATGAATAATGAAGAAGGAAAAGACTCATTTTGAAATCCAGGTGTGTTTCACACAATGCTAGGCACATATTTCTCATGGAAAGGAAGAATTTCTCATTTGCTAAGCACATAGTGATATTTTATACATATTATCCTGCTTCATTCAGTCAACAAACATGAGATCAACGTCATTATTATTATCACCATTTTCAACATTATACTGATTCTCAGAAGTGAAATAACTTTCCCAAGGCCACACTGGCAATCATTGATAAAGCCAAGGACTGAATGAAGGCTGTCTGATTCAGATATTGTGATTTACTCCTGAGACACACTATCTCTTTGCTTAAGAAATTCTAACATGCATGCAACTGCCAAATTTCTGACTGATTTGTTTTCCCAATCATTTTTATATTGTTTAGGTTTAGAGATTAAAAAATCATGTATTCACTAGAAATTATAACTTTTGTAGATTCAGTATCTTAAGTTTTAAATAATCATGTCTGAATTTTCCCGTATTTCAAAAACAAAATTAAATGGTACATGCAAAGTATTTTGAAGGCTTAAACTGAGATAGCACTATAAGTTCTTTTTTTTAATTTGAAATAATTTTAAAATATTTGACTATATTATTGCTAAATTAGTCACATAAAATCCCTAGATGATTAACATTCTCTGTAGTTGTGTGGGATTCTCTAAGCAGGGAATAATTTGCTTTAACATTTTTTGGTCATATGAAAGAGACAACTAAAGTTGTCAGTAGGCAACATGTAAACACCAGCCCTAACAAAACTAGTAAAGGAATATTATTATAATGTCATAATAATTTTTGAGTTTTTATAAATTGATATATTATCATATGCAAAAGTCTGTTTGATCCTAACAGAATGGATGCCCATATATATTCACATAGTTTTGGAGAAAATATAAAAAAGTAAAGTAATAAATTTTGAAATAGATACTCCATGCAAAATGGTAAAAGTTCATCCTGTAGTGATTAATTTTGAAATGGTAAATGTTTTTAAATCAGGAAATCCACAAACATCTACCAGAAAATGATTTTTTTCTGTAAGTTTTAAAAATTATACATCATAAAAAAGCATTGAGTTGCAGTCCAGTTTGCATATAACTCAGTGACAGGAGAGATCTACACTGCTTAAAGAAGACTATTAATCATAGTTAAGCACATTCATCTTACATCTTTCCAGATAACCAGTATAATGATCAGGATTATTATTTCTAATTAGAGGAAGTAATAGATCATGTATAACCTTAGGATGAGTCTCATTAATTAACCTGAATCCTTGGGGACTTCAAGTAGCGGTGGTTAGGCACTCTATCTTTGTCATTGCTCACACCATAGGTTTACACTTAATAGATGTCATCAATGTAATTGAAATTGCATTTTTTTAAGATGCAAGAGATATAAAATTACAGGTGACCATCTCATCTGTGAATGGACAAAGGAGAAAGAAAAAAAATAAAACAGTTGTTTAAACTGTATCATGTTGAAGTAATCTTGTCCCTAAATATTCTTTGAAATTTCCAAAAAGAAGGGTCAGTGGAAAGCTAAAAAATCTAGCCTCTGATACTTTAAACCCAAGGGGGGGAAGGAAACTTTGTACTTAATATCTAAAAGTTCCCCAATCACTTCTCCCCATTGTCTCTTTTATTATTTATGTACTAATTTTTGTAATCACACAGATTATAGACTAACCATACACCATTGCACTATACACAAATGTGTCATATGTATATCAGCTAATCTCCTGTATTTCAATAATGTGTGTATATTACACATTTGATAGTCACCTATATGTGAATTTGTAGACTCTCTCTTGAGAACACAGCCCCTCTCTCTTTCTCTCTTTCATCCTCTGCCTCTGTCCCTCTCTCTCTCCTTCATGGCTGCCATGAACTGAGCAGCTTTCTTTGGCCAAACCCTTCCACCATGTTATTTTGTTCTTGCCAAAGCAATGGAGTCAGTCAACTATGACCTGAGATCTTTGAATCCATGAACACAAAATAAACTTTTCCTCCTCTAAGTTGCTCTTGTAAGATATTTTTGTCACACCAATAAAAGACTTACATAAGATTGTTTCAAAAATAAAAAACAAAACTGTAACTCTGACATTTAAAAAATATTATTGAAAGATATTTCCAAAAAAATTTTATTCACTAAAATAAATTACAGTGAATTTCAAAAACTAAGATAACTATATTCCTTTATTCAGTAGATATGATTCACATTATAATATAAATCAGTTCCTCTAGACTGAGTTTTGTACAGGAGATGAAGTTGGTTCTACCTGAGTGGCTACTCTGGAAACCAGGATCTGAAATCAAATATATTAGACTGACTGATAATACTTACATATTTTTCTTTATCTCAGACTAAGTTATAAAAGGATTGAGTGAAAATAAGTATGCACATATTAAAAAATAACAATATCATAATGTAAGACAAAATACAGAGTTCATTCAAGAGTTTTGATATCAAGTACTAATTGTTCTTCCCACTAGGACTAGAAATATTAACATGTTTAATGAAGAATAATATATTTCTCTATGCCTAATACCATTTGTATTTTGGAATTTGTCTTTAGTTCACATCACTTATATTTGTGTTATACAGCATATAGCAGAGAAGCAACAAAAACAGGGAGCACACAAAAGACAATGCCTTAAAAAGACAGCCACAAATTTTCCTCTCCTGTAAATGAAATGCAGATGCACCATCTCTGGAACTAAGACAACTCCATAGTCTCATCAGGACCAGCAACCCTGCATTTCTCTTTCATGTCTTCAGTTGATGGCATATTTAAGGTCAACTCGTGATCAAAGATGGCTATAGGTCCTCATAATTTCCATATTTCAAGTTGGCATTAGGAGGAAAAGAGTTAGAAACTCCCTCACAGTTTTAGAGTCTAGTGGACTCAGGACCCATGTACGGGCAAGGTAGGTTTATTTATTCTGAGGCCTTTACTCTTCGTTTGTAGACAGTAGGCATCTCCCCGGGTGCTTGCATTGCTTGAAGAGAGAAATAGAGAATGACAGGTGGCAGAGAGTGAGAGAACAAGAGAAAGCAAATCTCATCTTCTTTTTTTTAAATTTTTTTTATTTTTATTTTTTTCAGGGCTGAGGACTAAACTCGGGGCCTTGCCCATGCTAGGCAACTGCTCTGCCACTGAGCTAAATCCTCAACCCCTCCTCTTTTTAATAGGCACTAAGTTTATCATAGGAATCTCACCTTCATGTCCTCAGCTAATACTAATGAACTCCAAAAAGTCCAATCTCCAAATGTCATTACATTATGACTTAGAGATTCAATATACATGAATCTGAGAGGGGACATAATGTAATCATAGCAACTTCCAATACATCTCACCAGACAAAACATAAACACATTTTTGGATTTTTTCTATGTATTTATGTATCTTCTTACCTCACAAGACACCAGAAGTTACAATTTCTTAAAGCTCTTAAAGAGTGTGTGCATGTGTATGTGTTTTAATTCTTCAAACAGTAGCAGCTTCCAAAATATAGATGTGGCAGGAGGGAGAAATCTTTCTAAATTACCCTATGCACCAGGTTCTTTTACTCAGGGCAAAGGGGAATATGCCAACAAAGTGCCAATATCAGATTCTACCTCTAAGATATTGCTTCTCATTTCAGACTATTACTGAACTCAGTAGTTGTTTATTTTTAACTTGTCAGACTTGAAAATGACTATGCAGTACTGCAGGTCTTTGGCTTTCAAATCTAAGAATTCTGTCTTTGCTTGGCATCCAAATTTACTCAGCTATGATGGGCCTTCTTTTTATAGTTGCAAAGGTTAACACAGTTTTAAAGCTTTTTGAATGAGCATAGAAAAACATGACAGATTTGCCTGGAACTTTAACATTTTTAGTCTAACACCATTCCCTTAACACCAGAGTCTCAATGATGTGGTTGTTCAATCACATATGGCTCACATGGGGATTACATTAGGAATTAGGTTGGTTACATTAGGTCAAGTACCCTTAAATATCATCCAAGAAACATAAATCCATAGAATTATAACTTACAAACAAACACCACATTATATTATTATATTGTCTCATTTTATAAGTGTGTTTTGTAATAAGGGGTGATAAGATGGAAAATTTGCAAATTGATTTTATTATTCTTGTATTTTCATATTGTGTGTTCTTTAATTCCCTAAATTCTCTCCTATTTTTCTAATCCATTTTAGCTACCTCTCTGGAGAATCTAACTACCCCTAAAAATGATATCTGAATTTTAATTATTTATTTTTTTATTTTGCTGGGGAAAGCACCCAGGGGTGCTTTACCACTAAGCTCTTTTTATCTTTCATTTTGAGACAGAGTATCACTAAGTTATTAAGGCTGGCTAAGAATTTGTGGTCCTCCTGCCTCAGCTTCCCAAGTTTCTGGGTTTTATAGGTATACACCACTGTGCCCAGCCTATATTTTATATTTTTTTGAAATATTCTACAGACTATAAATCTCTTCTACTAAAATATCTAATTAATTGTTCATAATAGTATGGAATTTACAATACAATTGTTATTGATCTTTATTTGATTTTTATAATTATGCCTTTAAATATTCCCCCAAATAATAGCTTTACAGACATTTTTAAAGATACTCAAATGTTAGGACTAGTGTGAATTTTTATATAAACTCACATAGTGGAAAATTGAATCTTGAGTTTGTGTAGGAAAGGAAAAAAATCTGTACATGAGTTCAGATTTAATACTTTGCTCAAAATCCCTTGTTTGCCCTGAGATTCCCACCTGTTTTCAAAAATAAGGAGTAATAATTCAAATTAAGCTAAAACAACCATATAAAATATATACATTCATTAACATTCATTTTTGCATATGAAGAAATATGGAAATTAAACATTACTAATACAAATAGGTATTTTTGGTACTTTTTTTCATTTTAGTTTTGAATGGGCAAGAGAGGCACACATTACATGTCACCAGTGCAGTTTTTAAGAGATAGGTGCTTAATACACTATCAGTGCAGGGAGAACTGGAAAACTGCTGCAAAAGTTACTCCAGCTTACCCTTCTACCAGCTGATTTAGAAGCAAATTAAGAAAGAAGAATCCTTGTGTTCTTCACTAAGGAAAGTAAAGCACCCAGGCCCCATGATAGATAGTAATGAGAACTAGTTGCATAAGAGTAGATAAATTAAGAAGAGCTTACTCAGTTTTCTCATTTAGCTAATGTAAAGAGTTTAACATTTTGCAATTGTCTATACTCATTAGAAAAAAATGTCATTTCACTTAACTCTAGAGGAAAATATGTTGGTAGACTATTTTAACTTATTGAAATAGGAAGGAAGGGCTTGGTATGGTGACATTATTTTCTCAATGGTCTTGTTAAATATTTAAGGATACTTTCTACAGGAGATGCAACACTGCAAAAAGAATTCTTTGAATCTACTTTCAAATCACAGATCTAAAATATTTCAACTTAATATGTAGAGGGTTCTATCTGCTGCATAATTTTTTACTAAAATATTTTCAAGTTTTAGTGTGAAGCCCTTTGAAGTGGGAGTTACATAGGTGTGTTAGATAGGAATACTCATTTGTCTATCTCTTAAAGTTGAATTCAGGTAAAATATAAGAATTATTTACACCGTATCTAAAACAAGTCAACCCCTAGAAGTGAAGTACTGACACCTTACCTGCTCTTTGTTTTCCTTCAGGGCACATTTTACTACTCAATGTGTATGTTTGTTTGGTGTGTATTTCTCCACTTGATCATAACCTCCATGACAGGCACTTGGTTTTCTTGTTCCACAGAGGAGTGATAAAGGCTAAGTGTGGGATGTAGTAGAGACATGGACAGTCTTTGATAAATGAAGGAAGAACTCTTAGTTAACTGGAATCTTAGCAAATAGATTTGATTCATAGGCACTCTGCTAGCCAAGGAGGGTATGAAAGCTTCGAGGAAAAATTGTGCAGAGCAGATTTCTCAGCCAAAAGATGTCTCAGGCCACGTGCTGAGATTCTATTTCCTGAGTGATCTGGAAGATGGATTCCACAGCGGACACAGAGATTTGAATTGGGTAACTCTTTAAAAGAAGGCTTTGAATAACTTGATCTTTCTCCTTGCTTCTAATCTCCTTTTCCTCAAGTTCTTCTTTATTCTAATTTACTTACTGATACACAAATTGTAACTTTAGTTTTCATCTCATAACTATGACAAAGGCCTTCCTTTCTGCCCTGTACATGGTAGAGCTCACCTCTCAAAGCAGAAGTGGTTTTCCTATTAATAAACTTTACAGAAAGAAACAGTCACATTCTTGAATTTGTGCATTGGTATTTTGTGACAAAGAAATAGAAAGGAAACCTCATCATGTAACATGCTTAACAACTTCTTCATAATACTGACCTTTTCTTCTAGATCACTCCTGTGCCTGGAACTCATCCACTTTTAGTTTTTGTGAACCCCAAAAGTGGTGGGAAGCAAGGAGAAAGGTATGTTTTTAAATTCTATGCTTATTTTCTATATCATAAATATACAAACTCAAGCCACAATTATGATGTGAACATGTTTAAAACATTATTCCTCACTGTTTACTAATTTTAAAGGTAAAATGTATATATAATATACTGTGAATAATTTCATTACAGTGTAAGGTTTAATATAATGGCCTTTTGTAAGCATTTTGTTATCATTAGTCAGGTGTCTCCATTCTCACCAACCCATCTATCACCTTTATCCCTTATCAGAGAGCTTTGCTTATAAGCTGGTTTCATAACTACTGTTGAATGGAAACGGAATCTCTTACTGGTTAATCAGTTTACTGGAGGTAAATCATACCCAGTACTTAGGAATGGAATTTATATCCGGCTTCTACCCAAAATATATTGTAACAATTTTCTGAATGTGCATTTTGGAGAATATAACGCTATATTTTCTGGAGAAGAATAGCATGCTTAGTCTGAATAATGATATGCTATATTATCAGATATTCTAGCTGATAATACCAAATTTCATTTCATAATGAATGAATGGCTAAATCATAATCTTTAACACAAATAGGAAAATCATCTTTAAGAATAAAGCTCATGTTCTACTGAAGAAGATAATCAGGCCCCCAAAAAACCCTGCAGCTATGTGTGTCTTCATCCTTATAGATGTATTCCCTAATTCCAACCAAAAAATAAGAAAACAGACATAGCACTCGCACAAATACTGTGATAGGAAAACAAATGTCCTTTGTGGTTTACCAAATAGCAATTGGAAATGTTTCCATAAATGATGGAATTTTGAAAAGCAATTTACTTTCCTACCATTTTAAATTTGAGTTTATTCCAATAATGAAATGAAGAGCATTCTTCATTTTTCAATCAAAAACATTGTTTCTGCTTAAACAGAAATTTTTTAAAATTCCCATCAGCATGTAGTTATGCTTTTACCCATATAAGTATGCTGTAAATTATTTAAAATAAATAATGGGTTAATAATTAAAAATTTCATAATGTTAACTTGAAAGAATAGTTGTTTTGCTCATGCAGGAGTGAAATAGTAATTAAATAATAATTTAAAAATTATTTTCTATTATACTATTTGTACTCTGTTAGCTTTATATATTTTAGGTGTCTTTTATTATTTATTTATTTATTTTAAAGATAGAAGGACAGTGAAAGAGAGAGACAGAGAGAATCAATTTTTATTGAGTTTTTCACATGGTCATTGCTCTGACACTTAATTGTGTACGTGGGTGCTCGGGTTTGAACCCGTGTACGCACACATGCTAAGCAAGTGCTGTAACCACCGAGCCACTCCTCCAGCCCCCGTTGGGTGTCTTTTATTTAAATTAATTATTTAAGTGATAAAAACAACATAAAATTATATATATGAAGGGGGTGTCAAGTGATTTTTTAATGTATGAATAGATTATATAGTATTTGAATCAGACTCAACATCTATTTCCTCAAATATTCATTACTTTTTATATGAAAACTTTCACACTCTATTCTTCTAGCTTTTTGAAATGTACATTATTATCCACAGCCATCCTCCAGGGCAATAGCACACCAGAACTTCTTCCTCCTATTTAACTCTATCCTACTACCCATTGTTCTACCTTTCTGTCCTCTCTCTCCCACTGCTCAGTCCAGTCTCTGGTAACCACCATTTTACTTTCAACTTCTTTGAGGTCAACTTTTTTGGATTCCATATGAGTGAGATCACGCAGCACTTGTCTTTCTGTGCGTTAGCATAGTGCTGTCCAGTTCCATACATTTTCTTGCAGAAGACAATATTTGCAACATTCCAAAGTTGAATAGTGTTCCATTATGAATTTGCACCATATTTAATCCATTCATCAGTTGTTAGACAGTTTGGTTGTTTTTACTTCTTGACTGTGGTGAATAGTGCTGGAAAGAATGTGAGAACTGAGATGCCTCTTCAACATAAGGATCTCACTTACTTTAGATATGCACTCTGTTGTGGGATTGCTCTATCATTTTAAATATTTTGAGGAACCTCCCTACTATCTCCCACAACAGTGTACAAGGGATCCCTCTTCTCTACATCCTTGCCAGCAATTAATATCTTTAGCATTTTGGATAATGTAATTCTTACTTGGATGAAATAATAGCTAATTTTGGTTTTGATTTTTATTTCCCTGATGAATGGTGTGTTGGGCTTTTTTTTCATATACCTGTTGGCCATCTGTATGTATCATTTTGAGAAATGCCTATTCATGTCTATTACCTACTTTTAAATCAGGGGTTTTTTTTGCTGTTAAATTTTTGGAATTTGTTACATATGCCAAATAGCCAAATATCAACCCCAGCCAAATATGTAGTTTGCAAACTCACTATGTTGACTGTCTCCTTTGCTGTGCAAAAGTTATTTGGTTTGTTGTAATCTCTTTTGTCCATATGATCACCTTAATAGATTCAGAAAAGACATCTGGTAAGATTCAATATTTCTTTATGATAAAATATTGAAAAATCAAGCATAGAGAGAAAGAACTTCAACATAATAAGGGCCAAATATAACAAACCCACAGCAAACATTACACCCAAAGTGGAAACAATGTCAGCTTTGTTTCTAAGATCTGGAACAACATAAGGAGAACTATTTTCACCACTTTTATTCAACATCGCACTGAAAGTCCTAAGCAGAATAATCAAGCAAGAGAAAGAAATAAAAGACATCCACATTAAGAAAAACGAAGTCCAAATGACACTGTTTAAATACACGATCTTCCATACAGAAAACCCAAAACACTCCACCGGAGAAACTTACTAGAACTAAACAATGAATTCATCAATGTTATAGGATACAAAATCAATGAACAAAAACCAGTAGTCTTGGTATACTCCATTAGCAAATTATTTGAAATTAAAATCAAGGAAGCAATACCACTTACAAATATTACCAAAATTTGCAAAGCTTAATAATAAATTGAAACTAAGAAATGAGAGATACCTACAATGAAAATTATAAAATATTGATTAAAATAAAAAACTAAAGAGGACACAAAATGTAGGACATCCATGTTCATAGACTAGAGGAATCAATATTGGTAAAATGTCCATTCTTCCCAATGTGATCTATAATTTCAATGCAATCCTTGCCAAAATACCAATGGTAATCTTTATAGGATGAGAAAAAGAATCCTAAAATGTGTACGGAACCACCCAGAAAACCTAATTAACTAAAAAAATGTTGACCAAAAAGAAAAAGTAGGAGACATGACAGTAATCTCAGAATCTACATGAAGCAGTATCAATCAGAACAGCATGATTCTGTCACAGCCGTAGACAAACGGAACAGAGTCCAGAAGTAAACCCACCATTTTACAGCTGAGTTTTGACATGTGCTGCCTTAAAAAAACCAGTCTTTTCAATAAGTTGTGATGGGGCAGATCCACCTAAAGAAAATTGAAACTAGATTTCTATCTCTCATCCTTTATAAAACTTACCTCAAAATGGATTAAAAATCATAAAATCTGTATATATGAACCTACTAGGAAAAAAATAAATGAAATAACTAACAATGACAAAATGGAAGAGAATTTTGTTTTTATTTTTGTTTTTGTAAAAGACCTCAAAATCATAGGAAATAAAAGCAAAAGTGCATTGTGGTTATCATGAATACAAATATCTCTTTACAAAGAATTATCTGTGTTAGATATTAATGACAAATTAAATAAATAGAAAAAATTAAAAATATGTTTCCCAAAGAAAATATATTCTACTCTAGTTAAGATTACATTAATTATGTAGAATTATCCTAAGCTTAATTCCTGTCTTCCCCTTCTCTTTGTATGTACTTTTTCTATATTAAAAAAAATCAAATATATAAGGATATAATCACAGGAAAATAAATTTAATGGGGAGAGGGATGCAAATTTGAATGCATAGTCTGTGTATATTGCAAACTGTGTTTTTCTCTTCACCCATTGATGGGAACAATTCAAAGTCAATTAAAATGTAATGTGTTTTAAAAGAGATTTCTTATGGAATGTAAACATAAGTTTTCTTTTGTGCATACTAGGTAGCTTTTACAGTGAGATTCCATAGTTTCTTCATTTCAAATATTTTTAGCTGTTTTTGACTTTGACATGTAGGATAAGTTGCAAAAGTCACAGAATTATATATGTACAAACTGTTTCCCCTACCAGTTGATGGGTGTGAAAATTTACACATCTTTCATTCAGACAGCAACCACTGGACAACTTTAAACTCTACTAAGTCCTGGGGATAAAAGACAACATGTGGTAGTCATGAGTGGGGTCAAATATGTAAGCAGATGTATTGCAATACTATATGATAAATGTTAAACTGGAAATATTTATAATTAAGTTGCTATGGAGGTTCAAATGGGGAAATATCTATAAAAACTAAAAAGACTGAAGAAGTACCTTTGTATTTTTCTAATTTTAAGTAGATGTTTACCACATTGAAGACAGAGAAAGACAAATTCATGAAAGGGCTTGATGTCAACTAGGACTGATTTACCAAAGTTGAAGTGTAAGGGGCAAAAGGGGAAAGATGAGAGATTAACTTTCCCATACTGGGAAGATATTTGAACTACGTAGTGTGAATAACTTGACACTACTGGTTTCTTCCTGGAAGCAACATGACTATAGCAGGGGAGGGGACTGGAATAAGAAAAATTTAATAGAGTTCATGAGAGAAATTAAAGACCTGAACTAGTGCAATGGGCAGTAATAGCCCTGTTTCATGGGCATTTCTTAATTTTGGAAGTCAGAGGATGGTCCTTCACTGGGGTTCATGTGCCAGGGAAAAGCAACTATTGAGGACTCTAAGATCTTTCTTGAGACATAATCATCCTAGAATGTGGGATTATTGTAGATTTGGGTTTAAGATAATATAAGCAAGTATTACATAGTGAGTTTTCAGAATTTCTATCAGTAAATAACTTATGTGTTTATAAAATAGATAGTAATATTTTCATGTGTATTTAAAACTAATCCCATAAAACAAATATATAACTTTACTTTTAATATTTTATGTAACAGTTCCAACCATATAGGATGCATGGGGACTTAGAAAAACTTCTGTTGGCTCTGTTACATTAGAATTGATATCTTTCAGAAAAATAAAACATGTAATATTTCTCTGTTGAGACAGCAGTTTTGTGAGTCAGCTGGTCAAGACAGTTGTTTATATGAATTGATTATGCTAGCTGAAGCTACATTCTTTTCTTATATAAATACATCAAAGCTAGATAACCCCATTGTACATGTGGAGTAGATAATTTTGATACCTATTGGGCATAACTTAATATTGAGTTGTATAGTTTACATCTGTTGAGAGAAGATACTTAAGTAATTTTATACTTAAATATTTATTTAAAATCTAATTAGTCAACAAAATAGTGTTCAAAAGTGGGTTGGATAATATTCTAAATACCTATGCATATTTAGAATACATCATTATTTTTAACTTTTAAGCTATATATATTACCTTTACATTGGCTACTAAGTTCGTTTTTGGAAGAAATACTACTTCCTATTGAGCTGTTATGTTTCTAATATTACTAATGCAACATTTATCAAATATTGTTAAATATAATCATGTATTTGTGATATTGACATGTGACTTAAACCAAAATTGTTATTATCATTAAACACCTTCTCTTTTTACTATATCTTCATCTTTATAGAATTTACAGAAAATTTCAATATCTACTAAATCCTCGACAAGTTTACAGTCTTTCTGGAAATGGACCAATGCCAGGGTAAGTCCAGGGATAACATCATTAACATTAACTCACTTAATAGTAACTCAGTAAATAAGCAGAATGACATATCCAGAAATAGGAACGACAAATATTCCAAATAGGAATATAAAAAATTTTCAACTCTATAAGAGAAACAAATATGGATGATGTTATTTGAAATAACTTTACAGTCCATTATAAGGAAAATTTCCTCCCTTCTATACATTGTGAAGTAATTCTAATAAAACTACTAATAATAACACAATACACACAAGCATACTCTAGACAAGAGCTTAAACTACTAAGCCATGCATTTGAATAACAATGCTTCTTTTTTTACTTATTAGACTATAGATCTGTTCCAGAGTGCAAAGAAAGCTAGTTAACAAAGAACTAAAATGATAATATGATTTTTTTCTTTTACTACTTGCAAATTCTAATGAACATCACTCTTTTATAACATATTTTACTGTTAATTGGTAGTATGGAGTAAAATAAAATTATTTTTAAAATATAAACTGTATACTTTTGATGTCAAAAAGGTGCACCAAAATAAGTCATCATTAAGTTGGCCTAGTTAAAGAATTAATGTCATCCTCTTCCACTATTTCTTTTCTCTCTATCAACATGAGAGTAAATGTAGACCACGTAAAGTTTAGAAGAGCTGTATACGCTTTTTGCATGCTCCACTTTAAAAAAAAAAAACAATATGCTTTAAAATCAGTCTTGTAAGTCATTCTTGGCAACTATATACTGAAATTGTACTGTTAAAAACTCTGAGTATGACGTACACCATTGTTTCTTATGTTAAACAAATATTAATAAAACAGAGCTAACACAGACTCCCACAATTATATTCGTTGCTTCTACTCTCTTGCTGCCTGCTTTCCGGGGTAGTTTTCCAAGTACTAAAAAGTGGTCTGTGGTACCTCCTTTCTGCAGAAGGAGTATCACTGTAGCTTTTTAGTTCAGAATAGTGCATTTATTGAGCTCCAGAATCTACAGGATCGTGATCAGATTATAGCATACATGAACCACAGGCAGAGAGAGTCAATCTCGCAGTGGCACTAGTGGCGCAATCGGTTAGTTAGCGCGCGGTACTTTTATGACAGTACGATTTGTGAGTAGAAAGAGTCAATCTAGAAAATGCCAAGCCAAAATAAGACTTGATATTAACTCAGAAGCTCATTTGGGGTAGCTTTTTCTGTTGACCTATAGAATTTTCTGGATTTCAGAGAAGTAGCTTGTATTTTGTAGGATTAAAGAACAACAAATCCAAAGTTTAGTCATTACAAGTATTCTGTAGGTTTATACAAACCAAGTAAATCCAGAATTTCCCTGAATTTCAAAGTTAAGCAGAGTGTCTGTTTGCTCTATGAATTACTAGCTTTGTAAGCTTTAACTTAGTATACCTTCATTGTCTTATTTTTAAAATGAGGACTAGTACCTCATAGGAAAGTTGTGAAGTTAAATAGGGATGCTAACAAAACATAAAAGAATGTGCTCACCACATGGTATGTCTCAATAAATGTTGCTCATTATCAATACATTATTTGTATTAGCATTAATTAATAATTTGTAATGACATGGTTACTTTATAGCTTTGTAAATACACTGCAAATGCATTCATTTTAGCACCGCTTTCTCATATTTTTCCAATGCATTTTAATTATATGTTACCTATTTTCTTTCGCTTTCTCAATTTTAGGACATCCTGCTATCCTCTACCCTATTTAATTTTAGTATATTAAAAAATGTATACCACTCAAACAGTAATTGTAAAATCCATGCACACTATGATGAATATTATTTAGAAAACTAGTTACAAGCATAAATTCACCAATTACTATGTAGGAATTGCTTTGTGATTGGGTGTATCTTCACAAGTAATCTAATACACATATTTATACTAATGTCTGTCTTATCTATCTAATATATTCAAACATATACAAGCATTGAATAGAGATATTTTATGTAACTTGGAGTATAGACTGCATTGTTTTGCAACTTGTTTCATATAGTCAAAATCATAATGAGCAATTTTGCTTTTCCTGAGATACTGACAATTTCATTATTTCTAAGAGCTTCATGGTACTCCAAAAGTTTGTTACCTATTCCAGTATTGCTGAAGATTTAGATAGCATGTGTATTCCATTTATTATCAGCAATGCTGTTACTCCCTCAATTTGTTGAGGATTTATCAATGAGTATCAATTCATTATGGATTTTTGAATGCTTATTCAAATATGTTCACAAAGTAAGTTTCTACAAGTTAAAATTTCTTGGCTGAGAATGTTTTCAATTTTAGTTCTATCAGTCCTGTCAAACTGCTATCCAAAAATTTCTATTAATATATAATGCCAACAACAGGACAGAATGTCTGTTTCTCCAGGTTCCCTTAAATTGGCTCTCTGGATTAATGTCTATATTTCCAATTTGAGAGGTGAATATATTCTTTTCATTTTTGTTTGTATATCTCTGATCAATTATAAAGTTAATGTGTTGTAAATTGTTACATTTTCTATAAGCAACAGAAATATAATCTGGTTTATTATAAAAATAAAATATACTAGAAAGTTAAACATTGCTCTTTGAATTAGTAGGACAAAAAAGAATGATGTTTCAATAAAAAAGAAATCAGGACAATATGAGCAAAGTAGCAGTAGTAAAAAGACTCATAATCTCATTTAAACTATCCAAATAGATAGTTTCCTTAAAACTGATGAGGATTCCAAGGGCAATAAAGAAGAAAGGTGAATTCTTGGTAGAAATAAACAGTAGGTGCCCATCAGAGTCCAATAATTTGGAACAACATCCTTTCATTTTTCAACATGTAAGCTGAGAAAAGTCAGCAATTTATCATAGTGATTTTCATGAACATAACTGAAAACAGTCATGTCCTAAAATATAGACAACCCAAAGTCCCATACATTTAGTATATCAAGCTTCAAGTTACAGTTCTCTGGAAAACTCTTTGTAATGATTCTTTATCCACTGACTCAATATTAAAATAAAATTCCAAGTTTAATTACAAATATGAATGTAAGATATGTTTTTAATAATTTAAAGAATGAAACATATGCATAGTCAATAGTCCTGGTTTTATAACTTATTAAAAGTTGTAGCTGAAACTTAACACATTTCTCTTACCTGTGTTCCAGCTGGTTGGAAATTCATTCCCAGCAGAGTGGCCTAGCAAGCAATATTTACCTGATAGTACTAAGACATTGGTAGCATTGTTTGTGTAGTGAACATTATTTTCTCATTTACATTTTTTATAGAGACAGAGAGAGAAAGAAAGAGAGAGAGAGAGAGAGAAAAGAGAATTATTTTTATATTTTCATTTGGTTTTTGGTTTCCTGACACTTATTTGTGTATGTGGTGCTGGGGTTTGAACCCAATTCATCACACATGCCAGGCAGATGCTCAACTACTGAGCCACAGCTCTATCCCTGTCATGTACATTTTGACAGTCATGTTGGTACGTAACAATATTAGTGCTGTGTATCAAATATTTCTAGATTTCCTCTCAGATGCTTGATATTATAGCATTTCCTTTCATCCTAGGTGTTCAGAGTGACCATGCAGCTCTCACATTATACTATAGACAGAAGGATATTTTCCATACTTTCTTTCCTTTGCAATAGGGACCAGCCACATTCTAGATTTTGACTCTTTAATTAGTGTGGATCATAGACCAAACACAGGAATAGAGAGACCTAGTTACCCCAATGATAACGAATAAGTGACTTTAATGGCCTGTACAATGTTATGCAACTAAGATTTTGGGTTGCTTGTTACTCTGTGTAACCTAATGCATAGAGACTAAACCAATGATAGGAGTGAAGACCACAGTAAGACTTCCCATACCCACTATACAGCAACAAACCAGTACCCCCATGGGTTTCAAAGTCTATTAAATCATATCTCCCTTTCTGCTTGTTTGTCTAGTAGGAAAAACAACCTGAAAATATCCACTTTCATCTTTTAATTCAATGAAAATCTTATTGTCTCTCATATTAGCTTGTCTGTCTTAAGTTTTTAAAGTTCCTTTATGAGCTGAAAAAAGTGTTCAAATGTGGGTAAATTAGTAGTGTTATCCAGAGAAACAAATTACATCTATCTATCTGTCTTTCTGTCTATCTATCTATCTATCTATCTATGGGGATGGAGAAGTAGAGAAACAATTATAAGGAATTAAATTTGGAGATTATGGAAGCTGGTGAATCCTAAATCTATGGAGTTTATATGCCAGTTCGTTAAAAAATTCTTCAGCAGAAGATTTTTTTCTTATTCAAGGGAGGACCAATATTTATTTTTCTACTCAGATTTTTAGTGGATTGGATAAGGCCACCCACTTTTGGAAGGCAATTTGCTTTACTCAGTATATCAATTTAAATGTTAATCTTATCTAAAAACATCCAAACTGAATCAAGCAGAAAAATATTGGATCAAATATATGGTACCTTGTTTCCCAACCAAGTTATTTAAAACTGACCATTATTTAAACAAAAATTAAGCTTTTGTCACTCAAGACTGGCCTTTTGACACCAGAAGTGTGTATTTAGACATGGGTAAAATGGCACCTTGTGTTTTTGTGCACATTTCACAGCCATTTAATAGTACATCATTTTGATGCTCCCCACTGATTCGATTACTGTAGTCTTCAGTAGGCTAGTTCAATGTTGTGTTTGACCAACTGACCCAATAACACATATTTAAAGGTCCTTTACTCTGAGGGGTATTAGCCCACTGTATTTCCTCTGGTGTTTTTTATTCTTTGTGAAAGAAATTCCTTAAGGAAAAGGTAATATAAAATTGCATGGGACATTCAGTAATTTAATTGCTATGACTACTGACAAAGGCATGATGTGAAGAAAAATCAAACACAACTGATACAAAAAATGTCTAGAGCAGTTTGGTCAAATTGCTGCAGTTCCATTATGGAAAGGATCCAGTAGATTTAGCTGCCCTAAGTAGCTGGCTAGTTCCCTTGAGGTACAGTAATGTATCCTAACTCACTAACTTGTTTCTTCGATGACAGTTAAGTACTCCAGAGTCAGTAGCTACTTTCTTATTGAAGGTGAATTAATGTTGTTCATTTCTTCCATGTCTTTACCTCTGTCAACATGGATATGAGCCTTTTGGAGGCTCACTGGAAGTGATTTAGAAAGACTATTGCCTGGCATTCCTTTCAGGTATTTGTAGTCTGAGAAATTATGAGAAATCCATTTACATAATTTACCTGTCACAAATTTTCTATTCTTGTCTTTTCCAAGTCTTTGATAGTGTAACTTATAATGATATTAGCTGGGGATAATCCTGGCATATTCTAGATTAGTTGAAGTCACTTTTGTTGTGACCACTGTGTCCCCCATCTTCTGACCCACATCATGATGATCTACCTTGTCCTGCTGCCACACAGGAACTTGCTCTGTCATTGAGTCCACTACGAATTGCAATTTTGTGCAATATTTAATCCTTTTGCCTCTTTAGTCTAATGGCATCAAGGAGCCAGTTCTCGTACATGAGATTAATTGTTCTGAAACAGTGTATATGTAGCATATGATTTTCTACAATCGCCATTGACTCGTTCCCTTTACACATCTCTGAGAGATTTGAGGTATAGACCACAGCATATGTGTTGGAAAAATGGGTATACTGGTTCTTCAAAGAAAGTTGTGATTTCTTGTAGTATATAGAAAAAGTTGGGAAAAAAATTCTGTTCATTATTACATATATAAGTAAGGACTCTGATCATTGGATGTGTCTTACATATTGCTGGAGCATTACATAATCATTCTTAAAGGATTCTGAGATTGGGGTTGGGGATTTAGCTCAATGGCAGTGCTCTTGCCTAGCACTCGCAAGGCCCCGAGTTCCATCCTCATCACTGGAAAAAAAAGGATTCTGAGATAATTGTCTACTGTAAGATTTCTTATTTCTACTATGAAAGTTTTGATTATTAAAGTGCATGTATATGAAGGTAAATTTGCACCAGGGAGGTTGATGAGCAAGATTCAATAACAATATATCGGAAATACTAAAACAAAACAGTTTGTTATTATGCTTGTTTTTTGTAGGAAAAAAAGAAACAGGTTAAAGAAACAAAAAATTTCCATTTCCAACAGTCAATACAGGAGACATTATTCTAATTTTGTGTGTGAAATAATAAAATTTATAGTTTAAGCTACCAAGTTTGGAGATAATTTATTAATTAGGAAAATATAAATAATTCTGAAACATTAAAGAATTAATTTATGCAATTAAGATAACCCAACAGTCCATTAACCTAACGTGATTTCCATCTTCCCAAATACTGCTCCATGTGGAAATATCTTTATGATTGTTATCATATACAAAAACAATGATGATTTCTGGCATTTTCTCATGTTTTATCATAAATACTTTTCTTGTTATGATATCTTCATACTTAAGATTTTTAGTGGTTGAATAATATTTAATCATATAATTATAAAAATTTTAACTTTTTTATTGATCTGGCAATTTCAAAGAGCAATGATCTCTAAACAATGACACATATATATCTCTAGTCTGACGGCAGGTATTAAGCCAATATTTTTCCTGTTCTTTATGAGGTGAGTAATACAAGTTCAGATTTTTTAACATCTTGAAGTCTTAAATGTCAAAAGATAAAATTACAACACATATTAGTTTAAATCAAATTGGCTTTTTTGTTGTTGTTGTTATTCTAGCATTGGACATTAGCTCATTTTATTAAATAGAATGAGTGTTCCAGTGAGCTGAACTGGGGAAGTGGGCTATGTAAACAGAAGAAGGCTTAAGGAAGTAGACAGACATAAGGAATGACATTTCACAATTACTTTCCTTATTGGGTTAAAGTACAGGAGAATTTCTTATCATATTGACTCAGGTGGACCCCTTCTGATTGGTTACCATTCTTTTGGTAAGCTAATCCATTACAAAGTTCACTTGATTACATGATTCTTAACACAATGACTCCATTCTGGTTTAGTCTGATCTGTAAAAGCACAGTGCAAAACTTATTCCAAAATAATAGCCTCCCATAATTTATGTATGACTTCAGTTACTTGGTTCTTAAACAATATGTCATGTTTATATATGATATAACCTTAAAAAGTGACTTTCTTCCATGTACTAGAATGAATTCATGCTTTGATAAAAGATCTTTACATAGGTGTTTTAATATAGTAGTGAATTTATGAATGCTTCCTATATAAGTTCAAGAATATTTTAACTAGATATTAGTTTTTATTCAAAAATGATAAAATAAATTTTGTATTCCCTTTAGTATTAATTTTTCAAGGATCATACTAATGTGGAAGAAAACCCCCTACCATAATCTTAACAAGCCCCCAAAACCCTCTGCTCAAGAAGATTTTTACATTTTAATTTGTACAGTAAGCTGCTATTTTGAGGTTGCCTCTCCACCTGAAGAAATTTCCTATTTCTTACAAATGCTAGGTTTTACGATTCACTGGGACAATAGACTGTCTCAAGACAGCTGTCTGTGTAAAAGCTATCTGTATAAAGGTTACAAGTTGCTATTTCTGTTTTTTCTTGGTAAACCAATTACTGTGAAACCTCTGACTGGTGATAGTCAAAATGTAACAAGAACTAAATGCTCTGTAACCTCCTAAAGGGTATAAATTACAAAAACCCCACCCACCGTGGTGCGAAGAATTTTCAGCAGTAGCCCCCACTAGTTCATGCTGCAGCATAATTAAACCTGCTTCCTGAAAATCCCTTCACTATTGTCCCTCCTCTGTCCTACATCAATACATATTAGTCAAAAAAGGAAAAATTAAACTACATAACAGAGGGCATTGCTTATTGTCTTTTCATTTCCAGGACTTTTTACACTAGATAATATAATTAAAGTTATTTAATAAGATAATATTTTAGTTTTCCCAATAGTTAATGTTCTCTCATTTTTTTTTTATTTTGGCACTTCTGTCTCTGTACCTTTACCTCTAAAATCTCAATGTTTTTAAGATCTCCAAAGATAATGAAATTAATCAATTATTAATGACTCACTGGAATACACATTTTTTTAAACATTCTCAAAGTTAGTTCTGGATATGATGTTAATTGTATTAAGATATACCCTCATTTAAGGGTTCTTAAATGAGTCCAAATTATATTTAAAATAATTATTCTACTTATTCAAATGGAATGCCCAAACAGTGTACATTTGCCTTCCATGCAGTATTTGAAAAGACTAACCAAATTTGTTGAAATGGGTTTATTTCCTTGTTTCCTACACTTTGTAATTTATCATTAAGGTGCACAAAGTATGCAATATGAAAACTTGGCTACCATTAGTATTACTTTTAGTTGAAGTGATGGGAGATTACATTAATTGATGAATTCTCACTCTGAAGTTATTTTAGTCAGCTTTTCATTTCTATAACCATAGTAGCCAGCAAGAACAACTTAGTGGAAGAAAAACTTATTTTGGATCAGAGTTCAGAGTTTTAACCCATGGTGTACTAACTCCATTCCTCTGGGCCCAAGTTGAGCCAGGACATCATGGAAGAAGGGTGTGGTGGAGACAAACTAGTCCAGGAAGCAGAGGTGCAGAGGGCCTGAGGAAGTTGAACCCTTCTATGGCATGCTCACAGTGACCCACTTCCAGTACCCACCCAGTCCATTCAAATGAGGGTGGAACCAGTAGATAAGAGCTTTCATAATCTAATCATTTTTGCTTCTGAATATTCCTATTCCTGTTTTTTTTGGGTGGGGAGGGGGTTGATTGTTTTAATTTGTTTTTGTGTTTGGTGTGGGATATTGAGCGCAGAGGTACTTTATCACTGAGCAACAATCCCAGCCCTTTTCCCTTTTTATTTTGTGATAGGGTCTCATTAAGTTGCTTAGGGCCTTGCTAGGTTGCTGAGGCTAGCCTCAAACCTTTCCTCCTCCCTCGTCTCCCAAGTGACTGGATCACAGGCATGCATCACCACTCTGGGCTGAATATTCATGTATTAACAGTGGAATTTTTGGGGAACACTGAATATACAAAGCGTTACACTGACTTTGTCAAGATTCCCTAGCCAAATAAGTAAACAGTAACCTCCCCTTTCCCTATGACATTTTGTCACATAAATAATAGAATGAACTTTAGGGAGCATGAATGCTCCATGAATGGATTTTTTTTAAAGACACTGCAACAATAATGACATCAATAATAAAGATATCTGTACAGACTCAGTCCATGTGTTAGAAAAGTAGAAGTTATTACAAACTGGTTTGCAAGAATATAAATATAGTTTTAAAAACAACAGTAACAACAAAGACTAAAAAATTCAGCCTGATTTTAGTGATGCAACTGTGAAGCTATCTAATCTTTTAACTTTAAGAATAATATCTAACTTTGTGTATGCAAGTATGAATATGAATTGAGCAGAATAATAAGCAATAAGTATGCTTGTTTCTGCCTTGAAATGCTTAAATCAGAATTCAGACCTTTCTTCAGGCAACTTCTAAAGTAAATTATTTTTCCTAAACAAGGGGGAAAAAGAACAAGAGGAGAATTGATGACTTATGATAAAGTTATTTTTTATCTGTCAGCCTAGTGTTTCTTCAATATGAAAGAATATAAATAGGTATAATTAAAATGAATACTCATTGTACATTGATATGCTAAAAATATTTATGAATCTTATGCTGATTTTCTCTAAGTGCCAAAAATATTGTTTTATAATATATAATGTGTAATATATATAGTTTTATTGACATACATTTATTTTTATCTGATAAATCAGATTTCTAAATAATATATCAATAGCATTTATAAGTGGAAGTATGTTATTTTGTTTGAACAATAGCATGTAAAATTATTTTTTTAAAGAAAGAAGGACAGTGAGAGAGAGAAAGAGAGAAGCAATTTTTATTGAGTTTTTCATGTGACTTTTGTTCTTCTGATACTTTGTTGTGTACATGGTGCTGGAGTTCGAGCTTGCATACTTGCACATGTTAGGGAAGCCCTGTAATTGCTGAGCCACCATTCAAACACCAACATGTAAGATTTTGAATTAAAATAAATACCTATATGTTGTTGTTTAAACAATTTCCAAAATACTGGAATTAGTATTATAATTTTTTATTCTTTCTTAAAATATTTTGCTGGTGTACTTTTGAGATACTGTTGTTAGGCACCGATGATCGTCCTTACTGATTTGTTTGTATCACCTTTATCTCAGCACTTATGAAAAAGGAAAGAAAACTACTGAGTCTTAGATGAAATGATCTGGGCTTGTTTTTACTAATTTTATGCATCATGATCTTATCATTCAATTTTCTTTTATTGTGATAAGAATACACAATATGAGTTCTCCCATCTGAACAACTTTTTGTTACATAGTACAATATTGTTAGCCATAGAAAAAAGTTGTACCTCAGAACTCCAGAGTTTATTCATTTTGTGCAATTGAAACTTAAGGGAACATTGTAGTGGTGGCAATGAAGCATGATAATCTATCACAGAACGAGACACAGAACTACTGAATCCATACATTAGCATACAATTTCTTTCAAATGTAAGTAGCACTCTAGGAGAATCAATTCTTTAATGACCAACATTGGAACATAATCATTATTAATCTCCTTCATAACTAATTTGAAGTTTTAATTTTAAAAAGTTCATTAACATAGCACAAATAAATTCAGAATCCAACTAGAATTATTTCATTGTAAAATATTCATACTTAATAAGTCTTCAAATGAACCTTTTGAAACTGATAGGTGAAAAGCATAATATACAGCACTGAAGTTTCCCCAAAGAAACTTTGTTCCTGACACTTATTCCTTCACTCCTCTCTTTGGAAGGAAGACCTGTAAAGTATGAAGCTCACATATGCTGGTCCAGGTAGCCTTCCTGGGTGAAAAGTCAGTATTATGTGGAGTTCTGCATTTTAACTCCGGCCAAACCTCTGAGAATGGCTTGCCCTTGGGGCACAACTGCATCTGCTGTCCCCAGTGGCATAAGCAAGTGTCCCAGTTGTCCACTGCTCCCTGTTTCATATTACAGGTAGACCTCTTCTCCCTGTCCAATCCAGCTTTGAATTTTAGGAATTTTCTGTGATTCTTCTGCCAGAACACTGAGGATGGGGTAGTTGAGAAATACAGGAGTACCACTCTGAAGTATAACACATATAAACTACTTTTAATGAAAGAAAGATAATTAAATTACTGACAACTACAGATAGTATAATACATACACATTTTATTTATGTGTATGAAAAACAGCCAAAAAAAAACAGGTGGTGTTAATTCCATATGAAAGATAAGCAAACTGAAGCTGAGAATGATTACAGGCTACTGTTCAATGAATGAATGAAATAAGGAATGAGTGAATCTCCAGGAAAAACTGCATGGATTGAATGGATTAAGAAACTGAGAGAAATCAATTTTTCAGTCCATTTAGAAATCAATTTACAGAGAGTAAGCTGGTCTGACAGTCACGTGGGGTTTATGTTTGGGGGTAGGATGCTGCTGAAGAACCAATGATGACAATTTTAAAAGAAAACAAGAAAGAATAACAGATGCAACTTCATCATGGAGTAGAAGAACAATGGTGAGTTGATGGATGGCTAGGCATTCACCAGATACCATTAGCTCTATGGTAAATGTCTAAACTATTGGCATGTTTTGAAAACATTTCTTAGGCTTCAGTGCCAAAATGTTAGAAAACCTAGAAGAGATACACAAATTGCTAAAGAAACAGAACTGGAAAAAAAACTGGTGTACAAAGAATTAGAAAAACATTTTTCAATAAATGATAAAAGAATTTAAACAACTATTTAAGAGGTTTCCATAATAAAAAACAACAAAACAGACTCACCAGAAATTCAATAGATTGAATAGTTTTCATTCAAGTGCTATTAGTTTTAAGAAAATTTAAAATAATACAAATTATTCAAAACAAGGAAATTATGATATACTTTATAACTCATTTTATGTGGCAATATAATTTTAACTAAGAAGTTAAACAGAAGCAATATGAATAAGAAAAAATAATAAGCCTATTTTGTTCCTGAATTTAGCTATAGAACTTCTAAACAAGATTTTAGTAAACCAAATATAAATATCTTCAAAAATATTAGTAAGCAGTGACCAATTTGGTTGCATAAAAGGATTGCAAGAATGGTTTCATAATGCAGAAATATATAAATATATATTTCACACTAGCTATTAAATGAGTGACCATATCAACATCTTCAAAGATGTGGAAAAATAACATTTATTCATAATAAAATTACTATTATTGGAGTAGGAGAGAACTCTATTAACCTCATAAAATATATCACTCAAAAATAAATCAGGAAAATAAAAATTCCAAACAACAAAAATCACCCTTAATGGACAAACACTGAAATTATTTCATTTAAATTCAGGGACAAGATGTGGATGATCTCTGAAACCTCATATCCAATAACATATTGTAATTCTGGCCAGGACAATGAAACTGAGAAAGGAATAATAATAATTATAAAATTTAAAGATGACTAATACCATTGCTGTTAGCATATGACACAATTGTATACATAAAAATCCAAACAAATCTACAAGCAAAATATAAGCAATTAAAAAACCAGGAGTAATATAACCTTATAAAATTGGTATACTACAGTCAAATTTATTTATGTAAATATTTGTTATGCAAAAATTTAATATTAATATTCATAAGCATAATTTTAAATGTATTTAAATTACCAGCAAAATTGCCAATTAATCAAGATTAAATCTAATAAAATACAAGTAATATTTGTAAGAATAAAATTAAAAACTTTATTGAAGAACACTAAAGAATACCTAACTAAATAATCCTATATTCATGTATAAGAAAGTTTAACATACAGATGGTGTTTATTCCAAAATTTGTCCATAAGTTTAATCCAACTCCAATGAGAATCATGATTGGTTTTTATTTTTTTTAATTTTAGTTTGGTGGTATATGATGAGTTAACTTTAAAATGTACATAAAAATGCAGAAAAGAAATAATAGCTAAGATTTGTCTTACTCTATGACATAAAGACTTACTAGAAAACTATAGCAATTATAAGACTAATATTGGTATTGATATGCACAAATCCTTGAATGAAGCAGCAAGAAAATACAAAGAGAAATGCACTCATATATAAAAATTATATACTTATGGTAAAGTTTCAATGGTAGAAGCTAAATTATTCAATAAATAAAAACATGTATAAAAATAAGTCAAAATATTGCTGCCTGTAGCAAAAGGTGGGGAGAAAGGGAAGAAGGCAGGAAGAAGGAAGGTATGAAGGAAGGAAGGAAAGCTGGAAAGAAGGAAAGTAAGAAAAAAGAAAAGTGGATAAAGCTATGCCTATCTCCCTTCATAATGAATTAAGAATTTATATATCAAAATATAAAGTGAAATTTTAAGAGAATATATGTGAATTCTCCTCTAATCTCTGAGTTGGGAAGCTGTTCTTAAAGAAGACTGGTTAAAAGTACTAGCCATTTACCAAAAGATTAATAAATTTGAATGCATTAAAATGAAAATATTACTCATTAAAATATTCAGTGCAAGTAAAAAGAAAAAAAAACCTTCCAACTTGTAAAAGATATTTGAAAAATTATAAACTAGAAAAGAATAAAATGAAGAAAAATAAAGAATCATTGCAAATCTACAAGAAAAATATTGATAGAAAGTGGAATAATTTTTTTAGAAAGAAACAACTACATGAAATTCAGAAGAATGGCCTTACACGTGTTAAAGAGGAGGGACTCAATAAAGCACATACATTGTACATTGGTACAACTTTTTTGAAGGACAAATTGGTGTTGTCTTGTAAAGCTGTGTATTTAATACACCTTATTCTGAAAGTAGCTACTGCCTGGCAGCACTAGGAAGAATATATAAGAATGCATTGTTTTTATTAAAAACATAAATGGACATGGGTTTAAAAAGGCAAATTCCCATAACTAGCATTCAACATGCTGTAAATATACAAAGGAGCAGTTACACATGCAAAGGACTTCAGCTACAACCTTGATGAATCTTATTACTAGTGCTAAATGAAAAAGGTAGAAAGCAATGTGTTGAATGAGTTATTTCCATGACAACCCATAATAAGTTAGTGCTCACCCTTGTGAATGAGGAATGAAGAAGTGGATGCTATAGGGAAAAGTACGTAGGGATATGTAGTTACTGGGAATACTTACTTCCTCTAGTGAGCAGTTGGCACACAGGTATTTATTATAGTATGTATAGTATAAGCAAAGCTATTAGTGACAGATTATAAGAATATATTTACAATGTACGTAACAAACGGCAGCTATCCATAATATTAAACATAAGGGAATGCATGAAACCTAAATGTTCCACATATCCATGGATATTATTACCAGATGGTGGGTTTTAGTTATTTTTTATACATTTTATATTATATTTTTACAGTATTTAAGTTTTAAGTGATGTAAATTTAAATGTAAAATCTCACTCATAATATGTAGAGTTTATAAAATAATATGAAAAATACAACTCAGTTGAATAGAGGGGGAAGACTTTGAAGATGCTGTTCACACAGGTCACACATCCCCAGGAAACCTGTGAAAATATGCTCAAGCCAAAGGCAAACATGGATGTGAGATTTATCAAAAATGGCGAGATGCTATTTTTATTCATTATCAAAGAAAATATTATAAAGTTGTTCACAGGTACTGTTTTGGTTTTGTAAGAAAATGGCCACTTACATAATGCCACAATGAAAGTCATTCCAAAGGATTTGATGGTGTTACGGAGCATTTTCCTGCAGAGTACCCTTCAAATATTACATGTGTTCCTATCAATGTGTTTTCAATATTGTGAATTACCACACTTTATATAATAAAGAAAAGCTAGAAATAGTTTATAAGCCCATAAAAAAGTATTTACTTAATGTTGGAATACATTCACCTTATAAATCATCCTGTGATACTTAGCAATCCTGATGCAATATGATTTGACACATAACATGCGTATGTTATGTACAAATACAGAAAGATCTTTTAGGCATATTTTTAGTTTAAAAGCCACACTAAATGGACAATATCTATAACACAATCCCATTCATGTTGAAGGTGTGTATAATAAAGCTTTACCTATGTCCATTCATATATATTCATATAATGTATAGAAAAATTATTTCATATGATTTCATTTACCAATGGTTGTTTCTGGGGCAAAGGAAGGGGAGAGGCACATGTTTTTATCCAATTTCAGTTCATGCAATAAAATAGTCATGTGTGATTGTGTAACTGCTGCATTGTCTGTGTTTGTGACCTTTCCCATGGTAGTTTGCATTAATAAGCACACTGCATGCAGTAGCAGCAAGAGTAGTGGGTGTTTATTACAGCTGACCCAGCAATTAAGCTTGAGTGTTCCTGGGTGGTAAACACTGGTCACCAGGTCAAAAGACAAGGTGAAGTCTATTTGCAGATTCTAAGTCAAAAGGAAAAGCTGAAACAGTTGACTATACCCCCACTTGCAGCCTGATCAATTTCTCCTTTTGATGGAAAAAGCAGAGAAGTGTTAAAGGCATGATATTTACTGACATGGTGGTCACATTTAAATAATTATTCAATTTAGAATTTTTGATTGACAAAAAATGTTAAATGCAATAATCAAATATATGTCAGTTTGGATTATGTAACCTCAGATCACATCTGAAGAGTATCTTAATGAAAATTATTATAATTTAATTATGTCTAAAAATTCTTTAGTTTATAAAAAAACATTCATTATGTAATTGAGAACATATAATATTTTCAAGGATATTATCTGGAATGTAATATAATTAGAGAATGCATTTAAATAATATGTAAAATGTCAATGAAATATTTTACAATTTTTTGAAAATAAAAATGTGTTTCATTGGATAAAATGCTATGAATAATAACTGAAAAGCCCTTGTTTTAAAATATTAGTCATGTGCCATAACGTGCTTATTTTTCAGGTTAAACTTTTTCCGCGATGTTCCTGACTTCAGAGTGTTAGCCTGTGGTGGAGATGGAACTGTGGGCTGGATTCTGGATTGCATAGGTAATGAGGACATGTATTTAATGTAGCTTGGGTGAGAATGGTACTCTTAAGTAGTTTTCTCTATGTAATAACCCCCAGCATTAGGGTCTTTGAATACAATATGTAAGTGGTTATGTGTCAGTTTTCAATATTAACTGGTTTAATTTATCCTTCTATAGTTAAGGTCAATTGAAATAATAATTTACAAGTATCTAGAAATCTTTTCTAATCCATTTCTCATAATATTTTCTAAATCTTCGGAGTTGTTTTCAAATCAGGCTCTAAGAAATCTTGTTTCTTTGTGTTAGAGGGGAAGTCAAAAGGATCTTAGCACTTCTGATAAAATCTGTGGCAAATGGATAAATTTACCTTATTTATGTATGAAGTCTCAAAACCTTACCTACTGTATTTATTTATATTATTATAAACTGTCAGTTTCATCACCATAGCTAATTTTCTATCTAGTCCTTATTTTGAACTATCAGATAGTCCTAAATCATCTTGTGTATTCCTCATAAATCTATTATATCAAATCCCATTTAAAATGGGAATTTAAACTTGAAGTGACTGAACTAGGAAAAAGTAGCTATACACTGACAGCTGCAGTGAGAAGGTACATTTAAACCTTATCTTTTCTCTGTTGAGAGTCTGAGTTTATAAGTATACCAAACATGCAAATGATTGAGGATAAAAAGGTGATCATGTAGCACAAGGAAAACTTGATAAATTTTGAAAATTTAATCTGATTTTTAAGATTTAATCACTTGTCAGAACTGAGTATTAGTTAGATTACTAGTTAGATCATGAATTGGCATTTATGGGGAATAAATCCAAAAGAAATATTTACTCTTAGGTCTCATTTCAGTTACTGAATAAATTATTTTTTAGAGTCAGATTCTTTCACAAAAAGAATTAATTCAAGAAGTTTTGTTATCTGTAGATATATTGAAAAAAATTCTATTTGGTCAATGCAAATCAGAATTTTTTTTATACAGTGAAAACTATTCAAAATAAAAAAGAATATGTTAGAAGTAACACTTTTTTTTTAAGAGAGAGGAATAGTAAGAGAGAGAGAGGAGAGAGAGAGAAAGAGAATCTATTTTTATTTAGTTTTTCATGTGGCCCTCATTGCTCCGAGACTTGCATGCCAGGCAAGCACCATAACTGCTGAGCCACTGCTCCAGCCCCAGAAGTAACACTTTTTATAAGAATCTAGTAATGTTAATCTACTAATATTTTATGAAGTAATCAGTAGAAATTCTGATTGTCTTTCCAATAAAATAAGGTAAATGGTATTTATATGTTCAATACCGGAGACACACTAGATTTCAAGAATTGCAAAAGTCCCAAGTTAGTATGAAAGCATCTGAGGAGTTGTGGGAATTTCAGAATGAAAATCCTGGGGAGTTTTAGCTTAATTTAATCCCCAAAGCCTACAGCTTGGTGCTTCTTTGAGGCATGTCCCTGAATTGCCCAGTCCCTCTATTCTTATACACATCTCTATGCTGACTTTGATGGACTTAAGAGGAAGTTAAAAACTAAAGAGAATAATATACGTTGGTGAAATTACTTGTGACAAAAGATGATTTAAACAAAAGTATGTAGAATTTTATTGACAGAGATGTGCTGCTCTAAACTCACCAAAAAACCTGACCTCTAGTTATCCAGCGTTAACTCTGGGTTCATTTGCTCTGACAGAAAATAGCATTGCTGTTACAAACAGTTCAAAAATATTAGCATTTTATTCCCTTTTAGAATTCAGCAGTTTTCACATATTTTATTCCTTAAAATAAAATGAATCTAGAGTTGATGTTGTAAAAGGATTTTTTATGGGGACCCACTCATGTACCCTGGTCACATCCCTATTTTGATGCTGCATGTACACCATACACACACACACACACACACACACACACACACACAGAAACACACACACATGAACAACACACAATACAATTTTTAGCTGAGTTAAGATATTTAAAGTGTTTTTCTCATTCATAAATTTGAAAACCCCAACACTTTGTTAATAATAGAATTTAGATTTTATTAATTGTCACAAATGCATTAAAATCTTCATTTGTAAATGCATATATTTATCCATAAAATGCCTTTTTTTCTGTTTACAAATAGCTTGTAAAATTCTTTCACTGCTTTTCTGTCTGCAATCAACATTTCGTTTTATTTTAACTTCTCATTTCCAGAAAAGGCCAATGTAGCCAAACATCCTCCAGTTGCTATTCTGCCTCTTGGGACTGGCAACGACTTAGCAAGATGCCTGCGATGGGGAGGAGGTAAAACAGCTGCATAAAAACAAAACAAACCAAAGCAAAAATAAACAAAATAAAAAGCAGGGGACAGTACACATGTACCTACAAAGCAACCCAGCGTTTCTTTATTGTGTGACAGATATCATGTGATTTTAGCAAGCATAATAGGTTACATATATAATATATGATTTTGACCACCAGCCTGGGATGGAGAAACAAATGCAGGACAAGACAGCATGAATATTGGGTTTTAATCAGATACTAGGAAGAGATTCAGCTCGGAAGTTTTCAAACCTGTCTGGTTTTTGTTTTTCTTGCTTAGAAAATGAGGTAAATGTGGATGAACTCTAAGATATGGTTTATATTTTAAATGAGTTATATGATAAAATCATAAAGGAAAATATTAAAATACGGATGAATAACTTTCCCAGAAATGAATGCGTTAAGACTGAATGTTTGATAACAGCCTTTGCAAACCAGTGTGTTCTGTCCTTGAGATATGAAAATGAGAGGTGAAAAACAAAATCTAGTGGCACATAAAAACACATGTAAATTAGAGACTTTGTATTAACAAACAAACAAACAAACAAAACAGGTACCAATATGAATGAAGGCCTCACTTCCATAAAGCTGATGGCTAAGGACACAGTTATGTAAATCCGGGGGTGGCTTCAGAGACAGAACAAACACTAAGCTCAAAGCCCTAGAGGAGGTGAGTTGCATGACATACTCAAGGAACTGTAAATGGAATAGTGTGTACAGCAGAGTGAGTAGAGAGGATGTTTCAAGATGAGGACTTAACTTATGATTAGTCACTAATACATTTTCTGAAGATGACTGAAAATACAACATTTTGCTAAAGAAGCAAGACTTGATTGTTAAATATTTTTAGCATCTTAACTCAGAGAAGTTAAAAAGAGTCCACCAAGGGAGGGTGAATCAGAAGTCTTTGGGGATCTTGTTAAAAATCTAGTGACCTGACCTTACCCTAAATATGAGAATTGAAATCTCTGGAGATGAGACCTGAACAACGACTGCTTTTTAAACAAACTCTCTAAGTAACTCTGATTTACTGCAAAGTTTCATGACTGTTGTTCCACCTTAGTTTACTATCTGGTCTACTAGTGTACATATTAAACAGACAGAAACTAAGTAAAAAAAAAAAAACTTACTATAAGTTTTCACAAGGATATGCTATGGTAAAAAAGTATTATCACATATTGAATTAAATATCATGAAGTCTACAGAGATAAAGATCAAACCGTTGCTTCTAAGATACATTTGCCAATTCTTATACATGTGCATTGATTTAAAACATGGGAAATGTGCGTGTTGTTGTGTTGTTCTGGAACATATATTTGGTATTTAGAAATTGCTAATTCTGTTTTTGTTTTCAAATTAGCCAGTGGATTAAATCTGAACTTTGATAAAGAAGTCTGGTTTTTACAGTCCAATGTCTCATATAAAACCACATAAAAGATGTTGCTGATATACAAGGGCAAGGACTGAGGATATGTCAAAGTGTGCATTAGTGATGAATTCTCTGTTTCTAGTATATGTTGCTACTGGTGTACGTTGTTGCTACAGAGGAAGGAAATAAATGGCTTCTTTCATTTGAATATTATATTTTCATTGAGAATATGACAGTAAATCGAGTTACAAATATGATCAGGGCTACGAAAGAATGAATAATGGGTATGTACTATTTAGCTGGTTGGTCAAGGGGACATCTCCAAGGACACACTTAAGCTATGCCTAAAGTACAAGGAGGAAGGAAGAGCTTCCTATTGATAGGACTGAGGAAGTCTGGAAGAGTTATCCAAGTAGTACTGAGTGGTAGATGGTTAGCACTCACTCGGTGAGTGGTATGAATTTGGAAATATAGTAAGAAATTAAACAGAGCAAGGCATTATTTGTCAAGAATTTTACTCTATTGAATTTGAAGCATAAAGTGAGGCTAAAGAGTTTCAGAAGTAGAGTGCTATAAAAAACATTTGTACTTTTAAAAATAGATTTTCTTCAGTGGAAGACACACTGGTGAAAAAAATGTGAAAACCATGGAGAATTATAGTTGTACAAATGAAAACATGATTATATATCTCCAAACTGGAAAATAAAAAGATTGGGCTAGGGGTGTTGGTGATGCAAGTAGAGAAGCTTGAAGTCTATTTTCAGACTTAAACTAATGAAGCTTGCCAGAGAATTGGACAAGGAGATTGGGAAAACATACATATCAAAATGTACAGTTGAACAGTGAGGGAAAGGAAAAGAAGCTATTTGCTAGAGATTATGGATAAGAAAGCATTGGAGAGTGGAATTAGCGATAATTAGTCTAACAAAAATTTTGAAGAGTAATGGAAGCAAAATTTTGTTTCTGTTGAGTAAGGAGGTAAGGAACAGTGCTTTAAATGGAGTAGAGTCTTACAAAGATTTGTTTTTTTCTTTATGTGATTTTCACTTTTAAATAGAGTAAGGAATCAGATATCATGTCATTAAAAAGCAAATGAATATTGTTTTCATTTTGTGCCTTGTTTTTCTTTTGTCTTTTCTCTGTGGGGAGGGAGTATGTACTGGGGATTTAACTCAGGGATGCTTTATCATTAATATACATCCCCAGCTGTTTTTATTTTTTTTTTTTAATTTCAAGACAAGTTCTCACTAAGTTGCTTAGGGCATCACTAATTTTCTGAGGTTGACCTTCAACTTTGGAACCTCCTGTCTCAGCCTCCTGGTTGCTGGGATCACTGGAATTACAGGCATGTGCCACTGCTCCAGGCTCATTTTGTTTTTAGCCTAGAATGATTAACAGTTTTAAATCAAACTAAAAGAAAATACCATCATTCTTTACTGCAAATAAGCTTTTGCTTAAGTACTTAATGGTTTTGGCTTTTTTTTAAGAAAATGTAATTGGGCTGGAGTGGTAGCTAAGTGGTTAGAGCACTTGTCTGGCATGGTTGAGGACCCAAGTTCAAACCCCAGTGCCACATACACAACTACTGGATGTCAGAAAAACCAGAACCAGATGAAAAATAAATAAATTTGATTCTCTCTCTCTCTTTCTCATTCTCTCCCTCTCTCCAAAAAAAATGTTTAAAAACATTTTAAAAAATTTAATCTTTCTGAGTTCAGGAACACTATTAATGGTTATGTGCCATTGCATGGCATACATAAATACAAGTTATATGTCATAAATATTTGTAAAGTGGGGGATTGCAATTTGGAATTTGCTGTTGTGAATTAGCTCTCAACTCCAGATGTTGTAATTCTCAAAACAGGTTTATTTATTGGCTCTTTACCTTTTTATTGAGCTGGAAGACTGATTGACTCATCTTCCTCATATTTGTGAAATCATATTTAGTGATAAATAATTGGAATTCTTGCAATCTAGCTGTGGTAATTAATTTTCATTAAAGTCCTTCCTACAATTTTATCTCCTGGTTAGTTGCTATTCCTATCTTTTTCTAGTGTTAGGTTGAACATTGCTGCTATTAACCTGCAGTATTTGTAAAGGCAAGCTCAGTAGTCAATTTAAAACTTTAGTATTACTTATATTTATGCTGAGTATGTGTGTATATACATATATACACACATACCCTATGCATTCATGTATTAGTTCATTTCCTGAAAAAAAACATGATTCTAAGTCTATATTTTTATTAGCGCTTTATACTTACACCTATTATTTGGGTTCATCCCAACAAAATCACACATGCATGGAATTTGATTTCAGTCCATGATCTCCCTCTTTTCCTTCTCCCTTTTCCTTCCTGTACACCCTCTGCTGCCCTTTTCTCCTTCCTCTGCTCTACTAGACTTCCTTTTCCTAATCTATTTATTTATATTTGATTAGTTCCTTTTACTTATACATAAAGGTGGAATTCCATTTTGTATATTTATATATGCACATAACATGATTTAAAAAGAAAGAATTTCGCCTCGCCTCCCCTTTCCCATCCCTCCATTCCATCTCTTGATTTCCCTGTTCTGTGCTGCTGATCTTCTCTAAATACTTTTGATATTCTATTCTTTCCTCCTTCTTTCCTTTATGTTACTCTAGCTTCCACATATGAGAGAAAATGTTCCACATTTGAGTTTCTGAGTCTGCATTTCCATCTGTTTACCAGCAAATCCATAATACCATTCATCTTTATGGCTGAGAACTCCGTTGTGAATATATACCACAATTTCTAACCTGTTCATCTATTGACAGGTACCTGGGCTGTCACCATGAATTACATAGTGTGAATTGTGCTGCAATAGACATTGAGGTGGCCTATTGCCACAGAATGCTGATTTTAGGTCTTCTGGGAAAATAACAAGGAGTGGGAAAGCTGGATCATTTGGTGGTTTCATCCCTAGTTTTGTGAGGAATCTCCATACTGCTGTCAGAGTGGTTGAACTAGCCTACAATCTCACCAACAATGTACAAGTGTACCTTTCCCCACATCCTTGCCAGCATTTATGACCATTTATATCCTTATTTTTGACTGGAGTAAGATGAAATCTTACATTTGATTTGCGTTTCTCTGTTTGCTAGAGTTCATGTATTTGTTGGCCATTTGCGTTTCTTCTTTTGAGAAGTTTCTGTTTAGTTCTTTTGCCCATTTACTGATTGGGTTAGTTAGGGCTTTTTTTTTTCTTTTGCTTTCAATTTTTGGATGTTCAGCTTTTTGAGTTCTTTATGTATTCTGGATACTAATCCACTATCATAGAAATAGCTGGAAATGATTTTTTCACATTCTGTTAGCTCTCTATTCAGGTTCTATATCATGTCCTGGGCAGGAGCTTTTTAATTTAATGGAATCACACTTATTGATTCTTGCTTTTATTTCTTACATTTTGGGGGCCCTGTAAAGGAAGTTATGCTAGCATCAATATAATGGATTGTTGACCCTATGTTTTGTTCTAGCAGGTACAAGGGTTCTGATCTAATTCCTAAGTCTTGATCCATTTTGATTTGAGAGTTTTGCAGGGTGAACGATAAGCATCTAATTTCATTTTTCAACATGTATCTATGCAGTTTTCCCAGCACCATTTGATAAAAAGGTTGTCTTTTCTCCAAAATACATTCTTGATAATACATTTTGATAATATTAATTCTGCCTAACTAAGAACATGGGCAGTCTTTCCAACTTTTAATTTTCTATTCAATTTTTTTCTTCAGTGTTTTATAATTTTTATTGTAGAGCTCATTTACCTTCATGGTTAGATTAATTCCCAAGTATTTTATTTTCATTCTTTTTTCCTTTTAGTATTGTGAATGGAATGATTTTCCTGGTTTCTTCCTCAGCTGAATCACTGTATGAATATAAAATAATTTATTTATGGGTGTTGATCTTATGTCCTACTACGTCATGAAACTCATTGAGAAGTTCTACAGGTTTTCTGGTAGAGCTTTTTGGTTTTTATAGATATAGGAATGTATCTTCAGCAAACAGAAATAGTTTGACTTCTTTTCTTATTCATATCCCTTTGGTTTCCTTTTCTTTTTTATTATTTATTTTTTGATGTACATGACAATAGTATACACAATGGACTAATTATAAAAGCATGGAGTTTAACATATTCTAATTTGGTGCCCCCAAATTTCTCTTTCTTCTCTTCTGTTACTTCTACTCTACTGTTCTTTCTGCTTTCTGTTATTTAATAATTTTTAATTAGTGTTTTATTATTGTACATATTGATGAGATTCACTATGGTATATCCATATATGAACATAGGAAAGTTAAGTCTGATTCATTCCATGAACTATCCCTATCTTATCCCTCCTCACTCAGTTTCCTTCCCCTTTGTCTGTTCCTGTGATCTTTTCCTTAGTTTGGGTTAGCTTCTGCCTATCAGAGAGAACATTGAAAGTTCAGCTTTTTGAGACCAGCTTATTTCACTTAGCATGATAGCCTCAAGTTCCATCCATTTGCTGGCAAATGCCACAAACTCATTCTTCTTTATGGCTAAGTAATACTCCTTTGTGTTTTTCTTGGGTTGGCTTTGCTTATTACTAGCAGAACCATGTAAGAACTGAGGTAGTACCAATTCTGAAAGTAGGATATACTCTATTCAGCAAACTCCCTTGTTATGTGCTAAAATAAACAGCTGATAGAGTAGATTACCCCTTTTGGCTTGTTTCACAAGCACATGTATTAGTATATTTGAATATTTTCATGTGCCCTAAAGTGCCCACTCCCTGTGAATTCCTCTCATATTGGCTCAGTCATATAATGAACAAAGGGAAGAGAGTTAAACTATCTGTTTTATGAATGAGTGTTAAATTATTGTGGATTTTTAAAGAGTTTTAAATTGTTCATAATTTTAAGGCAAATTCAATTAACATAATTCTGACATAAAAGAAAATGAGTAAGTGTGTTTGGCAGTGCATAGAAAATAGCTGATGGATCTTCAACAGTCTACATAAAAATAAAGCATTTATAATTTATCTTACATGTCTTTTGGCATCTGTTACAACATGAATGAGCATTTTGTGATTTCACTGCCTCTTCATTACAAAAAAAAAATACCTCAACAAGTATTTATGAGGTTAATCTCAAAGGCCATGTGGAATAACAAAGAGATATAAAATCAGATTTGGATTTGAATCTTAGCTCAAGAATTCTTGGCTGAATGTCCTGGGCATACTTCTAACCTGTTTGTGACTCAGTGTTCTATTACTTAAAATTTGAATAATGATATGAACTTTGAAATACTGTGTCTATCAGGGTGTCTAGTGTCTAATAAATTCTCATTCATTTGATCCATCCTAACATGACTTCCAACATACTTCAATAGTTCCCTATTACCTTCAAATTTAAGTATAAACCCTTCTTCTTGGCATCATTTCTGTGTCCACATATTATCAATACACTCAAATTCAGAATCATTTTCCATGTTAGTTGGGAATGAACCTAATGAAAGAAGTAAAGGATTTCTATAATGAATACTATAGAACACTAAAGAAAGAAATTGAAGATCTTAGAAGATCAAAAGATCTCCCATATTCTTGGAAAATGAGAATTAATATTATCAAAATTGCCATGTTACCAGAAGCTCTATACAGATTCAATGCAATACCCATCAAATTCCAATGGTATTCTTCACAAAATTAGAAAATCAGTCATGAAGTTCATTTGGAAAAATATAATAGCCAAAACAAACTTGAGCAACAAAAGTAACGCTGGGGGTATCACAATACCAGATTTCAATCTATATAGTACAGAGCTATATTAACAAAAACAGCATGCTCCTTACCCCCAAACAAATATGAAGACCAATGGAATACAATAGAAGACACAGAGACACACCTACATACACGCAGTAACCTGATACTTGACAAAGTTGTTGAAAACATAAGTTGGAGACAAGATAACCTCTTTAACAAATGGTGCTAGAAGAACTGGAAACCCATTTGTAGTAGAGTGAAATTTAACCCCTATCTCTTGCCCTGCAAAAAACTTAACTCAAAATGGATCAAAAACTTAGGAATCAGGTCAGAAACCCTCATCCAACACTCCAGCACAATTGATTTAGGAACTGCCTTCCACAACAAGACTCCTAAAGTGCAAGAAATAAAAAAAAAAATAAATAAATGAGGTGATATCAAATTGAAAAGCTTCCTCATAGCAAAGGAAACAATCAACAGTGTGAAGAGAAAACGCACAGAAAGGGGAAAACAATCCTTGCCACCTGCTCCTCAGATAGGGCATTAATATCCAGGATATACAAAAACTCAAAAAAATTAAAACCAAAATCACAAATAACCCAATCCATAAATGGGCAAAAGAACTAAAAAGACTTTTTTTCCAAAAGAAGAAATACAAATGATCAACAAATATATAAAAAAAGTTCAACATCTCTAGCAATTAGAGAAATGCAAATTAAAACTACACTGAAATTTCCTCTCACTGCAGTCAGAAGAGCAATTATCAAGAATACGAACAACAATGAATGCTGGCAAGGATGTGGGAAAAAGGGTGTGCTTATACATTGCTGGTGGGATTGCAAATTGGCACAACCACTCAAGAAAGCAGTGTTGAGATTCCTCAAAAAGGTAGGAATGAAACCGCCATTTGACCCAGCTATTCCATTCCTTAGAATATATCCCAAGGATCTAAATTCAGCATACTACAGTGATTATGACAGCACAATTCACAACAGCTAAGTTAGGGAACCAATGAAGATGTTCTTCAACAGATGAATGAATAAAGAAAATATGGTATATAAACACTATGGAGTATTACTCAGCAATAAGGAATAAATGACTTTATGTCATTTCTGTGCAAATTTATGGAATTTGAAGCTCTCATGCTAAGTGATATAATCCAGTATCAAAAAGCCAAAGGTTGAATATTCTCTCTGATTTCCTTCTCTTGTCTGATTGATCTTCTGGCTAATGTTTTGAGGACTGTATTGAATAGGAGTGGTGAGAGTGAATGGCCTTGTCTTCTTTCTGAGTTCAGAGGAAATTTTTCAGATTTCCTCCATTCAGTATGATGTAGGATTTGAGTTTATCATAAATACTCTGTATGATGTTGAGGTAGGTTCCTTCTATCACTATCTTCTATAGCATTTTTAATATAAATAGGTGCTGGATTTTTATCAAAGGCCTTTTCTGCATTTATTGAGAAGAATGTTATAATTGTCCTTAATTCTGTTTAAGTGAAGACTTACTGTTATTGATTTGATTATGTTGAACCATCATCTATGCATCCCTGGAATGAAACCCACTTGAACATGGTGTGTTATCTTCTTCATGTCTTTTTGAATGTGGTTTGCTAAAATTTTAGGAAGGATTTTTGCATCTATGTTTATTAGTGAAATTAGTGTGTACTATCCTTTCTTTGATGCATCTTTGTCTGGTTTGGGTATCAGAGCGTACTAGCTTCATAAAATGTAATCAGGAGTATTCCCTCCCTTTTAATTTCATATAATAATTTAAGAAACTCTGGTTATTTTTAAAAGATCTGATAGAAATCAGCTGAAAATCCTTGGATTTTCTTTTTTGGAAGGCTTTTAATTGATTTTTCAATTTTTTATGTTGGTGTTGGTCTGTTTTGGTTTTCTGTATCTTCCTGGTTCAATTTGGACAGGTTATTTATGTCTAGAAATTTGTCAATGTCTTTTATATTTTCCAATTATTGGAGTATAAATTTTCAAAAAGGTTCAGATGATCCTCTTGATTTCAGAAGGATCCATGATGCTATCTCCTTTTAATCTCTAATTCTTTTGATTTTATCTTCTCTATGTATTTCTTTTGGTTAGTTTGACTAAGGGTCTATTTATATTTATTATATTTATATTATTTATATTTTCAACGAATCAACTCTTCATTGAATTGATCCTGTATAATATTTATTCTCAATTTAATTTCAATTATTATCTTAATTATTTCCTACCTTTTGCTGATTACAGAAGACAAAATATATGTATATATACATACACATACATTTATATACGCATACATACATACATATGTATACATACATACATATATATTAGTTTTGCACATTATATTTTTCTAAGGGCTTGAGGTGGTGTATAAGCTTATTTATTTCACATCTATTTTTTTAATGTAGGCACTCAGGGCTTTAAATGTTCCTGTTAGAACTGCTTTCATAGTATCTCAGAGATTTTGATATGTTGCATCTGTGTTCTCATTTGTTTCTAAAAATTTCTTGATTTCTACTCTCATTTCTTCTTTAATCCAGTCTTCATGTAAAAGAATGTTTTTCAATTTCCATGTGTTTATGCAATTTCTATTATTTTTCTTGCTCTTAATTTCTAGTTTCCTTTCATTTTGATCTGATAGGATGCATGGAATTTTATAAAATTTTTGTATTTGTATTTGCTAAGATTTACTTTGTGACCTAGAATATGGTCTAGTTTGGGAAAAAGTTCCAAAAGAAGATGGTAAATTTGGCTTTTTTATACTGTAGATTTCTGTTAGATCCATTTAATTTATTATTTAGGATGGAAATGTCTTTATTGATTTTTATGTTTTTATTACCCTTGTATTGACAATAAAGGGTATGTTGAAATCACGCTGTGTTATAGTGTTGGGTCTGAGATTCAAAGTTATGGAATATTTTTAAATATTTATTGGGGGCAATGATATTTGGTGCATGATTATTTACTATCATTATATCTTCTTGTTGGATTATTCTCTTTACCAGGATGTGGTGACCTTCTTTATTTCTTCTGATTAAATTTTCATTGAAATCTTTTGTCAGATATAAGAATAGCTACTTCTACTTATTTCATAGTCTGTTTGCATGGAATATCTTTTTCCATCTGTTAGCTTTTAGCCTCTGGGTATTTTTGCCTTTGAGTCTCTTATGAACAACATATAGCTGGAGCTTGTTTTTTTATCTATTTTTCTAATAATCTATGTCTTTCTTTTTAAGAGAGAGGGACAGTGAGAGAGAGAGAGAGAGAGAGAGAATTACTGTTATTTAGTTTTCATGTGACCTTCATGAAATGCTCCAACACTTCGATGTGTATGTGGTGTTAGGGTTTGAACCCACATCCTTGCACATCCCAGGCAAGCACTGTAACCTTCTGTTGCTTTAGTCATCTGTTCACTGCTTTGACTAAAGGACCTGACAAAAACAATTTTTGGAGGAAAATTTTATTTTGAGGGCACATAGTTTCAGAGGTCTTACTCCACGGAAGACTAGCTCCATTCTTTGTGGTTGAGGTGAGGCTGAACATCATGAAAGAATGCATGGATCCAGGAAAGCAGAGAGCTCAAAGCATCACATTGGGAAGCAGAACAGAGACAGAAACTCCATGCCAGATACAGAATATATATCCCAAAGGCACAACCCCAATGACCCACCTCCTCAAGCCACACCTTAGCAGCCTATGGTTCCCAGTTAATCTCCAATTCACTGATTAGGTTAAGACTTTTATAACCCAATAAATTTATCTCAGCCTTCCCAAATTGTCACATTTGAGCTTTTGGGGAACACCTCACATTCAAACCATAGCACCTGTATTTGCACTCTTAATTCATTCCTTAGATCTCCTTTTAGTTCACTGAACGTTTTAATAATCAGTTTCTTTTAGTCTTTTTCTGGGATTTCATCCACTTCAATATCAATAGGATCCTTTGTTGGGGGATTATGAATTTTGGGTGTAGATTTTGAACTTGCACGTAAGTTGAAATTGATTCCTCTTCTTTTATATCCATATTCTTTTGTGTGTATTTATCTTATTTGTTCTAGTACTTCTCTCTGTTTTTGATATATGAGTAGATGTGAAGGGGTGAGACCTGAAGTCCTTCTCTGATTGTTCCTCCTTGGATGCTGGTTGTTGGTTTGGGGTTTTTGTCTCAGTTCTTTGAATTGGAGTAATGTTAAGGCTTAGGTGGGTCTAGATTGTGTGTGGGGTGAGATTTACTGTTGCCAGGTTGACATGTATTTCTCAGCAGCAGGATGTCTACTCTGTGATCTTGAAGTGTCCCAATCTCTTACCAATCCTTCTTAGAGGAAGGGGAAACCGAGGAGTGGCACTAATGTCAGCAACAGATGTATAATCTTCTGGCAAATGTTCAGTGTCTACTTTGAAATGTATAATACTAAGTGCCTACATAGAAATGATGGGGGTCAGCATTTAAAAATAGTACCAGCAATTAAAAATAAATAAAACATGAACTAGATCAGACATTCAACAGCAGGTTTCTGATATATTGTTCATTTTATTAATAAGCACATGTTGAGCTGAGGTTCAAACCCTGGGACTAGATTTGGAATCCTGGAAGTTGGAAGATAATATGAGGCAGTTTTCAGATAGTAGATGTGCTTTATTTGGAGGTAGTAGTAGCCTCCAGCTTCATGAGTCTTTTCATAGGCTTTTTTTATGTGGAGGTCAAAAAAGAAGACACAATACCAACAAGTTACATAAGTGAGTGCATGCTTACTTACAAGCAAATTTTTATGATCTTGACTACATGTGCAGGGATTTTCTTTCTCTCTCTCTCTCTCTTTTTAAGAGAGAGGGATAGAGTGACAGAAATAGAATCATTTTTATTTATTTTTTCATCTGGCCATTGTTTCTCTAACACTTACTTGTGTATGGGGTACTGGGGTTTGAACCCTGTTCTTCACACATGCCAGGCAAGCGCTTGAACTGCTGAACCACCTCTGCAGCCCCTGAATCAGGGTTTTCATGACCTTGCCTACATACTAAAACATAGCTGGCCAGTGGCTGGAACAGTGGCTCCGTGGTTGTGGGGTTTGCCTGGAATATGCAAGGACCTCAGCACCACACATACAACAAAAGTGTCAGAGCAACAAAGGCTACATGGAAAACTAAATAAAATTGATTCTCTTTCTCTCCCTCTCTCACTTTCCCTCTGTCTTTAAAAAAAAAACAAACAAAAAAACGTAGCTGGCCAGAAGTCTTGGTGAGGCAGTCTGTCTAACTATAGCCATTTGGTCCTGAGCTACACCCCAACAACTAAAATTGGGTAAGAATTACATAATCTATGTCATTTGTCATTTGTATTATTGTCAGATTACAGTTTCTTTTTTTTTTTTTTTTTGAGAGAGAGGGACAGTGAGACAGAGAAAGGCAGAATCATTTTTATTCACTGTTTCAAGTGGCTCTTGTTGCTTGAACACTTCCTTGTGTACGTGGTGCTGGGGTTTGAACCCATGTATTCACGCATGCCAGGCAAATGCCGTAACTGCTGAGCCGCAGATGGCAGATTTCTCCAGCCCTGAGATTAAAGTTTCTTAAGTAAAAGAAAATAGGATAGGAAAACAAAGAAAGTTTCAAGAGTTTGAAAAAATGATCAAGAGCTAGGAAGTAGTTGTCAGCTATAAAGATGTAGGAATAAGTTGTTAACTGAAAGTAATAAAAGAAAAAAGGAAAGGAGGAGGACAGGAAAGTTTGGCTTTAATTGGGAGAAGAGAGTGATGAAGGGAAATAGGAGTGACCAGAACCTAGGTATAAATGACTCCCTAAGTACAAAATGGAAACAATTTTAACCCTCTTATAATTGTACCCCAAGCATAATCTAAGCTAAATAATTAACACAAGCAGGATAAAGCTACTAATATGTAAGTAATGTTATATGAATAACACACACATATATATTCAAACCTATCTGCACAATGAGATCATTCACAATCATACACACTCACATACAAAAATCATGAATGATTTAAAAAGTAAATCATAATACATTGTGATGGAATTATATTTTGAAATCAAAAGAAGTTAAAAAGTAAAAAAATAGGAATATGGAGAAAAAAGGAATAAAATATATATGAAGGTAAAAGAAAAAATGATAAAAATCTTAATTAGAGATAGAGGGCTAGCTTTTACTGTTGTGGTCAAATCTGTTGTCAGGGATAGATTATGTTTTTGGCTCTGTATTTTTGGCTTCTGTCCTTGTGTTCCTCACCCAGCTGACCAGGTGTAGTAGCTGTCAGCTTCCAATCCCCCAATTCCGGGTGGGATGGACTAGGGAATGCTGATTAATTGTGTTATCCCATAGTGGGGTGATGCAGAAATCTAGATTGGAGTTTTCAGGTGTTGTGGTTTGGACTTTGGTGGGTTTTGGAACTCTGTTGTTTGGTATTTGAGATTTTGTCCCCTCCCTCATTAATGTGGAACTTCCTATCTCTCCTGGACTTCTAAGTCTCAAGGTCTTCTGGAAAATTCCACTTTTCAGTCATAGGGACAAAGCCTGTACAAGTTTCACCTTCACTGATATGGATATAAATGATCAAATAGTCACCAAGGAATGCTTATTCACTAGTGTGGCCATAGTGAGCTTCTTCAGAACAGCTCTTATGGGGTGTGAGCTATTATGGTATTTTTCACCCTTGGGCTCCAGAAGCTGAATGGTCCAGGTTCTCTGTGTCTGTTTCAGTCACTCTGGTTCTGGCACCCTCTGGGAATTTTTCCATGCCTGCTGGTAACTTAATTAAAATTTGCTAATCCCCTGTCTCTGTTCCGAGCTGTGCAAGCTTATGGAACAGCTTTCAGAGCCTGGTAACATTTTCCTTACTGGCCAGCCTGTTCTGAGCTCAGAGAGGGCTTCCACTCTTCTCCCATGGAGGTCTTACTACAAGGTATCCAGGGAGCTCTTTCCATGCCGCACTTGTGACAGGGTGGGGTGGGACTGCCCAGGGAGGGATTTCCATGCTGCACCTGTGACAGGGTGGGGTGGGGCTGCCCACGGAGCTCTTTCCATGCTGCACCTGTGACAGGGTGGGGTGGGACTGCCCAGGGAGGGATTTCCTTGCTGCACCTGTGACAGGGTGGGGTGGGGCTGCCCACGGAGCTCTTTCCATGCTGCACCTGTGACAGGGTGGGGTGGGGCTGCCCACGGAGGACTTTTCGCGCAGTGCATGGAGCCAGCTCATCGCCCGCAGCAGATCAGCAGAGTTCTGGATTTGTTTTCACTGAGAAACTTACCTTGCCAACTCCGCGTCCATTAAAATCAGGGCTTTCCTCTGTGAACCCCAAGTTTCTCCAAGTCAGTTTTTCTCTACTTTTTCATTTCTTTACTTGCCGGCCTTGCATCGCTCTTGCCTGCATTCCTTTCCGTGCCCTGCTCTGCGGGCAGCCTGAGCTGGCATCTCTACAGTTAATATTTCTAAGGTTCGTGTTGCCCACTTTCTTTAGCTGTATGATTTTTTTAAAACAGCTCTTTTTTTTTTTTTTTAAGAGAGAAACACTTTATTGAGTTTTTCACATGGCCTTCGTTGCTTGAACACTTAGTTGTGTATGTGGTGCTGGGGTTTGAACCCGGGTCCTCGTGCTTGCCAGGCAAGTGCCGAAACCACTGAGCCACCGCTCCAGCCCTAAAAACAGCTCATTTAATATTCGGTGCGGCTCCTCCGGCAGACCGCACAGGTCCGTGGCGCGGACTGCTGGGCCTGCTTCCTTCCTCTGCCCCGCGGCCTTGGCTCTCCACCCATCATTTCATTCTAGAACCAGCGGAGAACTTGGAAAATAAGTGAATATATTTAACTGCTTCTTAATTTAGTTAACACACACCGTATATATGAATGTATATAATTTTATTTTGGTGATTATAATATGATTCTTAAATAAAAATTAGTAGCAAAGTGAGAATGATGGTAGAACTATTAAATATATCTCAATAATACACATAAATGTAATTAATCTTTAAGTTGAAAGTTGAAACAATCTGATGTTTTGACACAGTTCAATTATTATATAATTAACATATAATTATGTATTAATATTCACATTTAAAAAGTCTTCTATAATATATATATATTTTTCTTTACTTTGGGTACAGGGGATTGGACCCAGGGATGTTTTACCTTGTACCTCTAAGTTACACCAGGAGACTTGTTATTCTTTCTTTCTTTTCTTTTTTTTCCTGAGATAGTTTCTTGCTAAACTGCTGAGGCTGACCTGGAACTTGGGGTTATACTGCCTCAGCATCTTGAATTACTAGGATTGCAGGCATGCAACACTGCACCAGGAAATATATCTTTTGAAAATTATTCAATACTTTTTCTGTAATTATTGTTTATTGTACTTTTGCTGTATGCATTAAGTGGTGAATAATTATTTTTTAAACCTATGTAAGGTAAGAGTTGAAGAGTTCATGATGGGCTTCAAAAGCAGGACTTTTAGTTTTGGACTGCATTCACCTTCTTATAGCTAATTGAGCAAATCCATTTTGAATGGGATTTATTATTTTTTAGGGAATACTAATATATGAGAGTGCCTTTTTCTCTTTTAACCCATTGAAATTTTTCAATTTTATGTATGGTGAGAGCTGTAATGAGGGCCAGTGCCCTTTGGTGTTATTACCTTGCTCAGCAGGTAAATTATTAAGTTGTAAGCCAAAAATCGTCATGGAGATAAACTACTAAAATATTTTCCACTCAAATATCATTTCAGGAATATAGGACTCATGTGTGTGTGTGTGTATGTGTGTGTGTGTGTGTGTGTGTGTGTGTGTTGTGTGCATGCACACATGCATATGTCTGTGTGAAGAGAGATTAACTTATTACCACATTTAAATTTTTAATATTACCTTCAGTATTATATTGTTAAGAACTTTCTATCATAGAAGTTTTAATCCTTGTATACTTTTTATGTATTATCCCATTTAATCCTAACAACCAAACTTAGGTTTGACAGGAGAGGAAACTAATATTGAGGAAGAAAAATAATTCCATAGTAACACAGCAGGTTAGGCTATGCTGTTAAATATACTATTATATACCCAAAGATAAACATAAGAGAAATAAGAGGCAAACACTTTCTGTTTGGGCCAGTGTGGCCATCTGTAGCAAAGCCATTAAAATATGGATTTATTGATCATTTGCTCTTGGCAGACTTGGCAAGAGGTATCTGTATTATTTAACTAAGGACAACATTTCACGAGTAATGATAATGTCACATAAGCTAAGGTTAGTCTTGAGACTTGCATGATGTGAGACTACATGGGATGGGCATCTGATCAGTTATTTTGGAAGGGTGACTTCTGGAAAGAAGTGTTATCAAATTTAAAACAATGCTGAAGAAATAGAATCAATCTAGCTACAGAAGAAAAGAGGCATCTGATTAGACAGAAAAAAATTCAATGAAACAAAAAAGTGCAGGATCTTTTATTTAAATTAAAAATTCTGTATCACTAGAGGAGAAATGTGAAAAGGAAGGGGAAGTAGAAAGTATAACTTGGCATCTAGGTTATGATTTTAACAATGTGTTGGAGGTGGTGTCTTTCTAAGACAGGATACACAGGAGGAAGATATGGAAACAATTACATTTTGAATGTATTGATATGTTTGTGGGGGTATACAGCAGAGATGTTTATTTGGCAACTGGGTATACAGAAGATTTGCACCAAAGAACAAAAATATATGTTGCAAATAAAAGCTAAGAAAATCTTGGTATGATTATGGTGAAATTAGAGTTAATACATACTTTTGTATAGAATTAGCTTTAAATGCCTTATTTAGCTTTAGAATAATTTGTATGCATGAATACAATTAAACACAAAAATAACAGCTTTTGTTATTTGTTTAGTTTTTTTCCTCAAGATGATTTTTTTTCACTAGGTTATGAAGGTGAGAATCTGATGAAAATCCTAAGAGACATTGAAACCAGCACAGAAATCATGTTGGACAGATGGAAGTTTGAAGTCATACCTAATGACAAAGATGAGAAGGGTGACCCAGTGCCTTACAGTATCATCAATAATTACTTCTCCATTGGCGTGGTAAGATTTTTCTACTACATCTTATTTTTTTAACCTGTCCTGGATAATCACTTTATGAAAACTTTTACACAATGAATATTTGCTTATTGTAAATAATTTATTTCAGCTTTCTGTTAGCAAAAACAAAAAAAAACTCATCTGGTGGGCAATAATAAAGCTTATAAATTTTTTTAAAGTCAGAGTATCAGCAATTGATAAAATTTTCATGTGTTAAACAAGGAAAAGAAACTCATTTTTTGTTATCAGCCTGTTTGTTACTAAAATGAAGCTTAAAATGGTTTATAAGATATGAAAATCTTAATCCTAAGGAATTGCTTTTAACAATTCTTTTGTTTGTATTTATCCAATAATTATGAAGGCTAAAAATATCTATACCATTGCATTTCATTTGATGCATGTCTTTCCCTATAAATCTTGTCTCATCTCTGTCTTACACACACACACATACACACACACACAGCCTATAAAAAGTAACAGTTGAATCTGTGAACTAAAGAGTCAAGCTACCTCGGTAAGAATTATTGAGAAAATTATCTAATTGTTAGGTTTACATTCCCCAGTACCATGTTGTTTATGTCCTCTCTTACAGAGTTACAAATAATTTGATTATACACTGAAGAACCTCAAAGAATGGTACATAATAAAGGCTAAGTATACAATACTATGATGTCTATTATTACTGAATGTGTTTATAATGCATCCTGATTCCAAGCCCAAGAAGTCCTTGTTTTAGTTTGGAACTAGATCTAGAATGTCCCCCAAAGTCTCATGTTTTTAAGGCTTTGACCCCAGGGCAGCAATTTTCAGAGCTGGGCCTTAGGGAAGTAACTGGACCAGGGTAGTCTGACCTCATCAGTGGATTAATCCATTGAGGATTTCAGTAGCTTGATAGCATTATTGGAAGGTGGAAAGTAGAAAGTTGGACCTAGCAGAAAGAATTGGGCCAATAAATGTGTGCCCTTGAAGGATGTGTCTTGTCTCCAGTCCCTTCCTTGTTCTCTCTGCTTCCTGGCTTGTATGAGGTGAATAGCTTTCTTCAGATGCACTCTTCTGCCATGATGCTTCTGCCTCACTACAGGTTTCAAAGCAATGGAGCAAGCTGACTACAATAGAAACCTTTGAAAAGTATGTCAAAACAAATATTTCCTCCTTCAAGTTGTTTTTCTCAGGTATTTCGGTCACAGTGACAAAAAACAAAACACGCTCCCGTTCATTTGGGTATGAAAAATGTATTTTTACATATTTTATTACTGCATAACTTACACACAACCTAATTCACTCATTCGAATTATAAATTTAATGGATTTAACAGGTATTTCCTATTTTATGATATTTTATCAGTCAACAAGAACCACAATGCCTGCCTGTAATCAATTCTGGCTCCTTTCCCCAGCTTCAGACAGTAACTAATCAGCTTTCTAATGTTTGTCTTTTAATTAAGAAAATTTTGTACTGTTTGGTCTTTTGCATCTGGATTCTTTCACTTAGCATTTTCTTGATGTTCACTCATGAAAACTCTATGAATGCTGTTTTCTTTTTTCTTGCTGAATAGTAATGTGTTATATGTATGTATTACACATTATTTATTACTTTATTAATTGATGAGCATTGGATTGTTACCAGTCTTTGGGTGTTATAAATAATTTCAGTTTTTAAATATCTCTGCAATTTTTTCCAGATTTTGCTAATACATTTTTTATTGAGAAATTTATTTGCTGAACAATCATACAAATTTTTGACAAAATGATATATGATGATATAGATTCTGAAGATTAGATTACCCTCAAGAGTGCCCTCCCAGTTACCCACCCTTATCCCTCCCTTCCCCTTCCCGTAACATCTCTAAAATGTATTAGATTGTGTAACATTACACGTTATCTGGTTTTAACACATAATAGACCACTTTTCTCAATGACCAGGGTCTAATTCTAGCCTCCACAGATGAGTGAAGACATATGACCCTTGGATCTCTGGGTTATGCTGATTTCACTCAGCATAATTTCTTCCATAGCCATTCATTTACCTTCAAAGGCTGCAATATCATTGTTTCTAATTGCTGTGTAAAATTCCATGGTATATATATGTACCATAGCTTTTGGATCCATTCATCCAGTGAGGGACATCTGGGTTGTTTCCATGGTTTAGCTATTGTAAATTGAGCTGCTATGAACATAGATATTACCATGTCACTATAATGTGCCGATTCTAAATCCCCTGGAAAAATACCCAGAAGAAGGATAGCTGGGTCATATGGTGAGGAGTCTCCACACTGCTTTCCAGAGTGGCTGGACTAGTCTGCAATTCCATCAACAGTGTGCTAGTGTTCCTATCTCCCCACAACCCCTCCAGCATTTTTTATTGTTTGTATTCTTCATCTTTACCAGTCTGACTGGAGTGGGGAGAAATCTTAATGTAGTTTTGATTTGCATTTTATCAGTGATTTAGAACCCTTCCTCATGTATTCATTGGCTTGCTCAATTTCTTCTGTTGAGAAGTTTCTGTTTAGCTCTCTGGGCCAATTTTTGATTGGATTGTTTGTGTTTTTGTTATTGAGTTTTTTGAGTTCTTTGTAAATTTTCAATATTAGTCCTCTGTCTGAGGGATCACAGGCCATGATTCTCTCCCATTTTTTAGGTTGTATCTTGACTGTTTTGAATATTTCCTTGGCTGTACAGAAAAATTTTAGTTTGATGGCATCCAACTCATTAATTTTTTTTTCTGGTTGTCATAGATTCTTTTTTGTTATTATTTCATAGTTGGAAGTAAATACAGTTGGAGGTGAAGTTACAATAATAGTTCCACTAACTCACAACCTTTCCAGCTACATTCACTAACTGTTCCTTGGTTCTCCCCACGTTGATTTTGCCCCCACCTCCCGCCCTCTACCCTCACCTCCTCCTATGCTTTCCTTTGCCAACTCATTAATTTTTGACTGTAGTTCTTTCACTTTAGGAGTCTTTGTTGAGGAAGTCCATGCCACATCCCATGTGTTGTATGGTAGCTGGTTTAATTCCTAGTTCCTTGATCCATTTAGATTTGATTTTTGTGCAAGGTGAGAGATAAGGATCTAATTTCAGTTTTCTGCAAGTGGCTGTCCAGTTTGTCCAGCATCATTTGTTGAATAGGCTGTGTCTCCTCCATGTTATATTTTGACCCCCTTTGTCAAAGGTCAGATGTCTAAAGATTTGTGGGTTTGTGTCAGAGTCTTCTGTTCTATTACATTGGTCTTCACTCCTATTTTGATACCAGTACTACGCTGTTTTTTAATACTATAGCTCTATAGTATAATTTTAGATCTGGCATTACAAAACCACCCGTTTTGTCTTTCTTGCTTAGTAATTTTTTTTCCTACTCTGGGTTTCATTTTGTTCCAAATTAATTTGAAAATTGCTTTTTCTATATCTGCAAAGAATGACATTGGAATCTTGATGGGGATTGCACTGAGTCTGTGTAGTCCTTTTTGCAGAATGACCATTTTAATTATATTAATTCTGCCTAAAGAAGAGCATGAAACACATTTAAATCTTCTCAGGTCTTCTTCAATTTCTGTTTTCAGCGTTCAGTAATTTTCCTTGTAGATGTCTTTTATTTCTATTGTTAGATTAATTCCGAAGTATTTTATACTTTTAGAGGATATTGTGAATAGGACGGATTTCCTAATTTCTTCTTCTTCCCTATTATTGTTGGCATATAGGAAAGCTATTCATTTATGGGTGTTGATCTTGTAGTCTGCTACTTTGTCAAATTTGTTTATTAGCTCTAGCAGTTTTCTGCTGGATATAGGATCAAGTCATCAGCAAAAAGGGATAGTTTGACTTCCTTCCTAGTCTTATCCCTATGATTTCATTCTTTTGCCTGATTGCTCAAGCCAGTGTCTCAAGGACTTTATTGAATAAAAGTGGTGAGAGAGGACAGCCTTGTGTTATTCTGGAGTTTAGTGGAAATGCTTTCAATTTTTTTTCCATTTTGTATTATACTAGCTGAGGGTTTGGCATATATGGCCTTTACAACATTAAGATAAGTTCCTTTGATCCATATTTTCTCTGGAGTTTTGAACATAAATGGGTGCTGGATTTTATCAAAGGCCTTTTCTGCATCTATTAAGATGAACTTATGGTTTTGTCCTTAATTCTGTTTAAGTGATGAATCACATTTATTCTTTGTATATGTTTAACCAGCCTTGCATACTTGGAATGAAGTCCACTTGATCATGATGAATTATCTTCTTGATGTGTTTTTGATTGTGGTTTGTGAGAACCTTATTAAGGATTTTTGCATCAATGTTCATGAAGGATATTGGTCTGTAGTTTCATTTTTTGATGTGTCTTTGTTGGGTTTTGGTATCACAATTACGGTTACATCATAAAAAGTGAGAGAGTTCCCTCTTTTTCAGTTTCTTCAAATAGCTTAATAAGGAGAAGTGTTAGCTCTTCTTCAAAGGTATGGTAAAACCCAGAAGAGAATCCATCAGGTCCTGGGCTTTTCTTCTATGGAAAACTTTGTGTGGATTTTGGTGCTTGTTATTGGGATATTTAGTATTTCAATATCATCCTGCATCATTTTGGGGATGTTGTATGTGTCTAGAAGTTTGTTCATATCCTCTAGATTATCTGATTTAGAGGAGTATAGTTTTTCAAAATATGTTCTGATAATCTGTTTGAAGTAAATGTGGTTAGTGGTGTTCAACTCTTTTTTTTCTTGGTGATTTTGTTGATTTGCTTTGATTCTCTCCTCCTTTTAGTTAAATTAGCTTGGGATCTGTAAATTTTATTTGTTTTTTCAAAGAATCAGTTCTTTGTTTTGTCGATTCTTTTATTGGTCTTTTTTTTGTTCTCAATTTCATTGATTTCAGCTTTGATCTTAATTATTTCCTGTCTTCTGCTGGCTTTGGGATTAGTCTATACTTCCTTTTGTAGAGATTTGAGTTGGAGCATAAGTTTATTTTTTATGGATCTCTCCTGATTCTTACTGTGGACACTCAGTGCTATAAATTTTGCCTTTAAGAATGCTTTCATGCTGTCCCAGAGTTTTGATATGTTGTGTATTCATTCTTGTTCTCTTCCAAGAATTTCTTAATTATTGTTCTTATGTCTTCTTGGATGCATTCTTCATTTAATAGGTTCAGTCTCCATGCATATGTGTATTTTGTACAATAGTTTTGTTATTAATTATTAGGGTCATGGTCCGATAGGATACACAGAATAATATCTACTTTTTATATTTGATGAGATTTCCTTTGTGAACTAGAATATGATCTATTTTGGAGAACGATCCATGTGCTACTGAGTAGAAGGTATGCTCTGCCAATTTGGGGTGGAATATTCTGTAGATGTCTGTTAGGTCTGTTTGATTTATGGTGTTATTTAGACTGAATATCTCTTCATTGTTTTTTTGCTTTGAGGATCTGTCTATTGGTGATAGAGGAGTGTTAAAGTTTACCATATTGAGGGCCACAAGTGGTTTCAATGTCTTGGCATAATTTTTCCACATAATTGGGGGAGTTAGTGCTCAGAGAGTATATATTTACTATAGTTATATCTTCATATTGTATTTTTCTCTTTACTAGGATGTAGTGGCCTTTTTATCTCTTCTGATTAATTTATATTTGAAATCTACTTTGTCAGATACAAGAATTGCTACTCCAGCTTGCTTTCTTGGGGTGTATGCCTGGTAGATTTTTTTCCACACCTTAATCTGTGGGTGTCATTGGATGTAAGGTGGGTTTCCTATAAGCAGCATATTGTTGAACTTAGTTTTTTGATTCAATCTGCTAGTCTATGTCTTTTGGTTGGTGCATTGAGACCATTCACATTCATTGTTAGAATAGTTATGTGGTTGTGGTTCATACACATTGTGTTTTATTAGTAAGTTCTGTGCTGTTTTAGTTGTCTATTGATATCATGTACCTTTATTGAATTTCCTTTGTTTGTGGGTTTTGAGGAATGTTTCCTTGTTATTCTATCTGGAGTTTATCTTTGAGAATTCTTTATAATGCTGGCTTTCTGTTTGTGAATGCTGCAAGTTTGTTCTTATCATGAAAAGTTTTTATTTCTCCCTCAAATGAAGCTGAGTTTTACTGTGTATAGTATTCTTGGCTTCATGTTGTGCTTATTCAAGCATTGAAAGATCTCCTTCCATGATCTTCTCGCTTCCAGAGTCTAAGCTGAAAAGTCAGATGTGATTATTATTGGTTTGCCTCTGAATGTGATTTGGTGTTTCTCTCTTGCCACTTTCAATATTCTTTCCTTGATTTCATTGTTGTACATTTTGAATATAATGTGTCTTGGTTAGCTTCTCATTTGATTAGGTCTATTGGATATCCTGTAAGTTTCCTGGATAAGCATATCTGACTCTATTATATGGGGAAAATTTTCTTTAACTATTTCCTTGAGAATGTTCTTTATCCCGTTCGTGTTTTGATTTCTTCCTGTATCCCAATTACTCTTGTGTTGTTTCTTCTCATTTCATCCCAGATATTTTGAAAATTCTGTTCATGTTCTTTGCTTTTTTTTTTTTTTTTTTTGGTCATCCATGTGCTCAAGCCTGTTCAGCCTGTCCTCATTTGTCAGAAGTTCTTTCTTCAAGAGCTGAGGTTCTATTTTCCATAGAAGTTAGTCTATTATTAAATTCTTCCATGGTTCATCTCCTGTCATTGACAGCAGTTTTAGCTCTTTTAGTTCCTTTTTTGAGTGTGTCTATTTCTTTGATAATAGAGTTTTCAAATCTTGAATTTCCTCACTTAGTCCTTTCATTATATCTTCTTTTAGCTCATTGTTCCTTTTAGTAATCAGATCATTGATGATATTTTCAAGGTTTTCATCTCAGTCCCTAGCTGTGTCATCCTTTTTAGGGGAGTTGTGGGTTTGAGATGAACCTCTCCTAGTTTGATTATTCATTTTGAAGAGCTTCTTCTGGATCTCTGAAATGAGATTTCCTGTGGGGAAGGTAGGCTGTTCTCCAGGTGGTTTTTTCTTGCAAGTCAAAGGGTCAGATCAGCCACCATGTCTTTGATGATCAGCTTCTTCCAGATGCTATTTCTGCTTGGTCCATTGTTTTGTTCTACCTTTTGGGTCCAGGGCTAAGGTTGCAGATCTGAACTTGGGATACCCTGAGAACTTTCTTCAGTTGGTCCTGAGCACCTGACAGCAGGACTCAAGCAGGCTCCAACAGGTGTGTGAGCTGTCAGGTATGTGGGGGTTACTCCAGACATGGGTCTTGCCAGTGGTATCCTGAGCACTTGCCAGCAGGACACAAAGAGGCCCTGACTGGCATGCAGGGTATCAGGTAGGTAGGGACCACTGCAAATGTGGGTAATAACCTGAGCGCCTGCTGGCGGGACTCAAATAGGACCCGAAAGGCATGTGGGGTGTCAGGTAGGTGTTGGGTGCCCTGGTCCTACTGTGGTGTCCTGGACATTTCCCCGAAGGACTCAAACAGGCTCTGACAGGAACGTGGGGCATCAGGTAGGTGGTGGCTGTTTCCTCAACATTTTTTTTTGATTCTTGCTTTGTTTTGATCCTCATTTCCAAGATATCACCCCTAATTTACTATGGTTAACTAGAGGTTTTACAAAAAAAAATATTGAGCTTGTACGTCTTTCCCCCTTTGTTTTTAGAAGGATTCACCATGTGTTCTTTGAGAATCATATTCAAAGAAGAGAAAATTATATATCAGTCTTAGCTTCTTGTCTCTGTTGCTTATATAAAAAACCTCTCATTTAAGCAAAAATCTGAAGATATCTAGGATTCTTTGCTTTCTTTTGAGTACATATAAAACCTTCCAGACAGTCAGGGATACGTAACAGTATATTATAGCCGATCATTACTATCTCCTTCCCAAAGCCTCCTATTAAATTTCTGACTAGTTTACTGATAATTCATGTTAGTCAGTGTTGCAAACTCAGGCAAGCTGAGGCACTGACCTTCCTTGATTTTCCATAGAGATCATTAGTGTTTCAGACAACATTCAAATACTGGAGATTTTCTGATAGGCAGTCATAAAAAATATAAATACACAAGTACAAAACTTTTTAAACTTATGGCAAATGCAGTGAAAGAAATAAAAGCTCCCATGACCTAGAATAATAAGGGACAACAACTTTAAATCTAATAGTAGGAATGGCTTATATAAAATGTTTCATTGAAGAACAAGATATGAACAATACAGAGGTGGACCCCAGGCCTTTGTAACTGTATGTGAAGGTTTCGTGGTGAGAAATAGTTCTGTGTCTTCAAAGACCATCTAGTCCAGTGACCTGGAATATAGAGGGAGAGTGGGACTGAATGACATGAAAGCTATTTGTGGAAGTGGCTGCAGTCTGTGCTGAAAGGCTCTTAGATGCTGTTGGATATGTTTAATAGTAGTAAGCCACTGAACAATAAAATAGTACAATTTATGAATAGTAGGGGCTCTTGTACCAGAGGTGATAGTTGGACATCAATTGAAAGGCAGACAAAAAAGTACCATATAAATGATAAAACAATTTTAAATATTTCCTTTTAAACTTATAAGTATTGTTGAATTGGTCAATGTGTCCTTACAAGCTCAGCCAATAACCTTCCTTCAAATATGGGCCATTCACTGATGTTCTTCAAGCTCTCCTGTATAAATAATACTACATAATAAACCATATGTTTTCCAATTTCAGTTTTTTAAAAGTGGAACAAAAAATCCAAAAAACCCCCACTAAAATAGCAAAAATACGCTCAATATCACTAATTATCAGGAAAATTTAAATCAAAATCACAATGAGATATCACTTCATACCTATTAGAATGGCTATTTTCTAAAATTTAAATATGACTATTTTAGGCAAGTATATGGTGACCTGGGACCCTTGTAGTGTTGATGTGACTCACAATGTTGAAACCAGTATGAAACACAGTGTGGAGGTTTCTCAAAAGATTAAAAATACACTTATCATGTAGTCCAATCCTTTTTTTTTTTTTTTTAAGTGAGAAGGACGATGGTGAAAGAGAAAAATAATTGATTTTATTTAGTTTTTTCATGTGGCTTTCATTGCTCTAACACTTCCTTGTGTATGTGGTGCTAGAGTTTGAATCTGGGCCCTTATGGATGCCAGCCAAGTGCTGTAACTGCTGAGCCACCACTCCAGCCCCTTATCAATCCCATTTTTGAGTGTACAGCCCAAAGAATTGAAATCAGGTCTATGAAAAGACCATCAGTCCTGATTTTACTGCAGCATATTTCAACATCCAATATGTAGGAAAAAAAAGATATGTTTTTCTAACATTTTAAGAATACCACATATAGAAAGGACATAAACGATGTAGAGAAAACATCAATGTGCACTGATAGATACATAATAAAGAATATGTGACATCTTCAACACAATTGAGTATTATTGTTCCTTCAAAAGAAGAAAATTTTGTAGTAAAATATGCAATAACATGGATTAACCTTGATGGCTTTGTGCTACATGAAATAATCTAGTTACCAATGATAAACTGCATGTTTGTACTTATCAGAAGTATCTGAAATATTCAAATTCATAGAATAAAAGAGTGAAATAGTGGTTAGAAGGGTCGTGGTGAGGAAAAGTCAAGAATTATTAATCAATGAGACTAAAGTTTCAGTCAAGAAAAATAAATAAGTTCTAGAGATTTGCTATAAGCCATCCCCATTCATCCTATAATCGATAATAATGTTCCTTATAATATCCATAGAATTTGTAGAGAGGACAGATATCATGTAATATGTTCTTAGTAAAATAACAAAGGAAGAGAGAAATAGGGAGGAAGGAGAAAGGAAGAAAAAAAGGAACAAAAGGAGGAAGGGAGGGAAGAAGAAGAGAAGGAAATTTAAAATGCTCAAATGAGAAGTAATTAGATACTCTGAGTCAAATGACACAATGAAGTTTCTATCTCAACATTCTGAAGTTTCTATCTCAACAGGTTTTATCTCAACACTGGTTACAAATGCTTCAGAGCCAACATATTGGAATCTCATTGATGTTAGTATTATATATTTAGGTAGATGCCATGTATTTTTGTGGATTTATATGGTTTCACAGTGACATTTCCATACATGCATATGGCTTGTTTTAATTGTATAATACCCTACTACCCTCAATGATCTTATTCAATCATGTGAGAAGCACATAAAAAACCCATCTAAAAATCCAAACATCAAAAATTATAGAACAGATTCCTTGATAGTTTTTGGATCCAAGATCAAATTCAAAGGGAACTGGAAAGCAATATGGAAATATACTATTCTTATATACTGTGAAATTTCCAAGGACATTTTCCAAGGAAGATCTATAACTTTTCATCTGATAGATTGAACAAAGCATAAGAGAGCTTAATATTCATTCTAAGAAGTTACAAATGAGTACAATGTAAACTGAGAAAATTCATTAACAGAAATGTTCTAACAATAATATAGTAATTTTTTACGTGTATTGGGAAAATATATATAAACAATACGTATGCTATAGATAATAATTACAAATATATATGTGGCAAGAATATAGGTAACTATAGATGTGTATAGCAGTGGAACAGTTCTATACAAAAATGTAGATATAGATGATTATGCAAACAATGAATACATCTAGAAACTTTTTTAGAAAGATCTATAAAAGAGAATTTGATTATTGCAAACAGATAAAAGAAGAAAGTATAAAACATTAATAATAATAAATTATATAAACTAAAATTATAAGGCAATATTTCAGGAAAATCATTTAAAGAATATCTTCACAGTGTAACAGAAAGTATATAGAGATTCTAAATGATAATTATTTGACCACAATACCATAAAGCTAGGTATTGGTACCAAACAAAAAGACATTAAAATTTTTAGAAATTTAAGAATTTTATTTAAGCATTACTCTAAATAATCTTTCAGATAAAATAAAAAATGAATTGGCATTATTTAGATGTTAACCTATAAAGGCAGAGTTAATATCAAAGTTCAGTAATGTATGTACAAAACTGTACAGTGTCAAAAATTACAGCCATAATATTTTTATTACTTTTGTAAAAAAACAAAAAGGGTAAAAATAATCAAATATTCAAATAAACAAAGACCTCAGAGAAAGTAAAAAAACAAACAAAAATGTTAGGACAAAGTAGCAGAATAAGAGACCTTGTGAGAAAACAACAAAATAATAATTATATGCAAAACCCAAAACATTTTTTTTTTAAAGAGAGAGGGAGAGTGTGAGAGAGAGACAGAGAGAATCAGTTTTTTTTTTAATTTTGTTTTTCATATGGCTTTTATTTCTCTGACACTTCATTGTGTATGTTGTCTTCGGTTTTGAACCCACATCCTTGTGCATGCCAGGCAGCCACTCAGCCACTGCTCCAGCCCCTAAACCCAAAGCTTTCATTTCCAGATAGATAAACAGAATACAGATAAAGTGGGCAGGAATTATTTATTACAGAAAGAAATTAATACAGAGTATAATAAATATGAGGATACAATCACAGCTATGTAAAATATTTTAATTATTATAGTTATATCATCTATGTTTTTCTAACAATAAACTTTGTGATACAGAAGAAAGAGAGCATTTTTCATCCAAATATAAAGAATTGAAATTTGCTGAAGAGGGAAAAATAGCTTATGTAAGCCAGTGGTTCAAATTTAAGCATTTGTCAGAATAATGAAAAGGGCTTGTTCAAATGCCAAATTGCCAGGATTCACAATTTTTTTTTTTTTGGTTCAGTATGTCTGAGATGTAGTTCAAGAATTTGCATTCTAAGAAGTTCTCAGGTGATCCAAGTATTTATTGTATATTATCAAACTTGAGAATCACTGCTCTCAGCATATAGCCAAATCAGAAAAAGTAAAAGTGTAGTAACAGATTTACTACGACTGCAGTCTATTCAACTTACCCATTATAGCCCAAATAATCCCAAAAGTAAAAAAAATTCAAAATACAGATTATAATGGAGAAGTTCCCCAGTTTATTTTACATGGTATGCAAAACAGCATAAATATTTTATAAAATATACTCTAAAAATATTCACATAGAAGAGTGCAGAGAAAATTAGTGTGGAAATTTAAATAGTATCTTGAAGACAAAAAGCTGTTGAGCAAGTAGGTATTTAAGAAAGCCAAAAATGGGTGACAATTAGTGTAGTTGTGTAGTTGAAGTAAAAACAGGGTCACCACTTTCCATAATTAAAGACTAATCATAAAATTATATAAAATGTTTTCTATGAATTAAGAATTAACAATATATTAATTATGGCATAATGCAGACATTCTAAAAAAATCAGGAAGAAAATAAAGGGTTCTTTTTTGGTTTTGTATTTTTTAAAGACAGAGAAAGACAGCATGAGAGAGAGAGAGAGAGAGAGAGAGAGAGAATGAGAATCAATTTTATGTAGTTTTTCATCTGGTTTCTGTAGCTCCAACACTTCCTTGTGTATGTGGTGCTGGGATTTGAACCATGTACTTATGCATGCCAGGCAAGACCTTAACTGCTGAGCCACTGCTCCAGCCCTGGGAATAAAAATTTTGCTATGACTATTCCTGTCAACACTTTTAGAAAAATCAGTTAACTTTATGATAAAAAATTTAAATGTACTGTAAATGTAACAAGAGAAAAAGTTATTATTTGAAGGTGATATATAGTCACAGTAAATATGTATTAACTAAAAATTGAACTAGTAAAGCAATAGATGAAGTGATGAATACTAGGTATTCCCCATAATCCCATAATGTTCCTTTATATTATCATTTATTGTATTTTAAAATGTTCCTTTATATCATTCACTGTATTAATATGAGTAAAATATAGTTAACATTATCAATGAAAGTATAAAATAAAAAAGTATGCTTTTAATAAAAAGGTATCCAGCTTGTATAAGGAAACACACCAAAAAAATAAACTTATGAAATAAGAGCTGAATAATAAAAATTTATATTATGTTACTGTATGGAAATATTTAATATTATTAGGAGATCAGGTCTTCCCAAGACTTAATTATTACATTTAGCTCATTGCTACTGAGAATTCTAATAGGATTACTGGTAGCTGGTTTTGATTAATTATAATTTGCAATTGGGAAAAAATGCCTTTATAATGTTCTGAAATAATGAATGTCCTACAGTGGTCAATTTTCTTACCATGTAGTAAACACTATGAAGTTACTATAACTAAAACAGCGTAAATAGAACTGAATATAAACTTAAACCAAACGAACAAATTACATTTGTGTAGGGAATATAATATTTGCTAGATGTTGAAGTTTCAGATTGTTGATGAAGATAAAGGGCACAATAAATTATGTGACATAATTGCTTATTTATTTGATTGAAAATATATATTTCTATTTCTGTTCATGTGAAATACATGCCAAGTAGACTAAAAATACAAATGAAAGAAATATGCCTATATTAGAAGAAAATATTAAAGCATATTGATGTCACTTTAGAGTTGGAGAAATTAATCCAAGGAAACCTCAAACCCATAAAGGGAAAATAAAATATATTTTCACTTTTTTAATTTCATTTTAAAGCATGTGTAAAAACTTATTAATAATTAAATGTCATGGAAAATAATTCGAGTAGAAATAATAAAAATGATATTAGTAAGATGAAATGTGGAATTCATTGTTAAAAAATAGATATCTAATAGAAAAACAGAACAAGTTGATGGAAATAATTATAATGAATAAAAAATTAAAAGATTCCTGATTTTTAATTGATGATGAAATGGAAAGTTGTACAACAAATTACCATTATTTGCCTTTCAGATTATCAAAAACTACAAAGATTGATCGGATCTAATTTCTATGTTAAAATGGCACATTTCTATTGTGATATCCCTATGAATTAGAGTAATCTTTTGGAGAATAATTAGATAATATTCATTAAAATTTTTAAATGTAAATATCCTTTCAGCCATTAATCAATCCCATGTTTAAAAATGTATTCCTCAAGTAAAAAGAATTCAAAAGCCAATGCACCAGTTATATTTAATGATATCCAATTGATAAGAACCTAAGAGTTTATCATTTGGAAAGGGGTATATAATCAGAAAGGAGGTCTCCAAAATGTACAAAGTTAAATGATAAGTGCAAATTTTCCATAAGTAAATATTTTTTCTCCTATTAATTTTGTGTTTGTGTATGTATGTGTGTCTGTCTGTCTGTAAAGGGATAATGTAGAAACTACTTGAAGGAGGTTGTGGGGATTGAATGATTTAGTATTTGCTATAATTCTTAGAACTCTGAATACTAGAGCCTAATAAATATTGTATGCTGGAGATGACAATAGCAATCAAATGAGACTGTTTTTATATATTTGGGTCTCTAAGGACATATAAAAATCTTGGAAAATATATATTTACACCAAAATGTTAACAAAGTTCTCCTCTGTCTTGAGGGGATGTGGAGCGAAATGAGTGTTTACTTCTCATGTACAATGTAATGCAAAAATATGATGGGACAATGGGTGATATTTAAAATGTTACAGGATTATTCAAATGTATTTTAATGTTTGCAAATTCATACCATGACGCTTAAATTCTCATTCAAATAATCACATTTAACCTACTCTTTGTCCTTGCCTATTTTATTAAATTATTTTAGTAACATTTTTGGGATTTGATATTGTTTTAGTTGCTTAGATCACAGGGTTAGCTATAGCTGCTATTCTGATTCATTTTCATTTCATACATTCTTGTGTCCTTTACCTTCTTTCATTTCTACAAGAATTTTGTTTATATATGTGAGTAGTCACTATGTACTGGATATTCTTCAATACTGGAATGTGAATAAAAATCAATATTTGAGAATAGAAGAAGCAAAAGTAGTTCTCACCCATTGTACATTGTCATAGGTTGAGACAATGAACAAGTGAATTTCAAATAATGCTAAGAGTTTTCAATTTAAAAATGCAGATATAATGATAGGAAGTCACATATTAGGCTGAGGATGAGGATCAGTGGTGAAGTGCTTGCCTAGTATGTGAGAGGCTCTGGGTTTGTACCTCAGCACAAATAAAATGGCCAGGGTGGGGGGTAAGTGACATATTACATAGGATCATAATTTCAAATTGCATAGGATGGGAAATGAATTTTTTCTTGTATTACATTATTTGATACATTTTACATAATTAATTCATCTAAACTGTCGGAGCTGGTAAATTAATCCATTTCAGATGTTGTTTCCATTTGCTTCTCAAAGTTCAACTCTCTCTTTAGGGATTTGACTTTAAGCATCCCAAAAGTCTAAAGGCTGTTGGAATTAGCCTGTATCTACTGGCTCATTAATTTTATCTTTCAGTTTTCTGGTTTTACCACTAACTGTGGCTTTCCAAGTCCATTATAAAACTGACCCTGTCTTGTCATGTTCTAATCCATGACTTTGAGCTAGAAGATCAATTTTGGTTAAAAAACTGACAGAAAGCTCATCTGAAAAGTATAAAATCCATACTCCATGTTAACTTCCTATGCCAAAAGCATTAAATTTTTCTACTGTATGGAAAAGAAAAGAGATTCCATGCTTCCTATGCTATGCAAAGGGTGGAGTCAAACTACTGGTACCTGCCTATCAAAAACTTGTTTTAAGTCATTTTAGATATTATATTTCCCTACTTGTGACATGTTGCTTACGGAAGTAATATTAGAGAGAGTTATTGTATGCATTTAAGGGAGGGAAAAGAGTACGTAAAAGTTATCCCCAGTAAAGAATATAGTTAAAATAGTAGCAAAAAATCATTTTATGTGTTGTTTACTGGGACTCATAAATGATATTGATGAATAAATTTTTTTAACTTCCAATGGTTTACTCACAGTATTATTAAAATTCTAAAATATTGAGTTATCCTGGGCACTTAGTGGTGCTCTTTAGTATTTCAGTCATAAACAAGATCATTTATTAGTTCATTCCTCTAATATTCATCTGCTCTAAGTCCTGAGTTAAGTGTTATAATGGATATAAAGAAGAAATGTGAATTCCAGCATATTGGTGGTAAAACATTAGATACATGCATCTTCCCTTGCATGTGGATAGAAGAGATACAAATAAATAATGGTTCATGGAATATATTTCCTTTGAAATGTCAACTTCTTTATATTTATTATAATATGAGGTTATTTAACCTTCCAAAAATAAATATAAAAGTTATTTAAGGCAAATTTTAGCAACTAATGTACTGTCTGTAATTAGATTGTCATATCTGGATACAATAAGCCAAATTTATAAACATCTGTCTATCTTTCAATTTAATTTTTGGAGAATAATATTTATGAATCATTTTGACATAGATTATAATAGCTATATTAAGAGAATATAGCATTTTAATCATATTAGGTGTTAAAATTTCTTACTAAGCATAACAATGATCATCTTTGCAATTGAGGATGCATAATGACCTGTCTCTAAGACCTATGAATTATCTTCTCCTCCACTGACTCTCTGAGCCCGAGTCTGAAAAGCCTATGGATTGTATTCATGGAAATGCATCTAAGATAAATTATATTTGGCTTGCTGACATCAATAGATATTCAGCCATAGAATAGTGCTCATGTAGGACCATGTTAACCCAATTCTGTTCTCCCTACATAGAGTATTGATTTTGTAACAGCTGTTAATCATCCCAGTAAGTTCCAATTTGGACACTCTTCAACACAGCAGTCAGCACTGTGAGCAGAAATAGGCAAGGCAGTAAGAATAGCTAAGTCTTCTGGAAAGATCCTCTAGTTTTTGTAGAACATATCCAGAAACAAAATAGTATCATACACTGTGTAAAAAGTGAAAGCCTACATGAAAATTAAAACCTTATTCACATTAGTTCTGAAATTAGAATGGTTATCTGTGCTCACTGTAGAAATGTTCTCCAAGTCTAGTAGAAATCTGACAAAGATAAGTGGACTTTTACTGCACTGTGTATATAGCAACCCAAATGTCCCATCAAATAGATATTTGCATGGTTATGATTTAAAATCCTTCAGCTTTAGTCAGTCACTAAGAGCCTCTTTTTCTGCCACAGTGGGAAAAATATGACTACTGAATTCTCATAACCATAAATTTTAAGTTAGTGGAATGGTTACCCACCAGAATTTCTTGAGATATCAGTCCTTTCTTACATTACACGTTTTCCAATGCCTTTAATGAAAGTATAAAATAAATGATTTAACTGTAGAATGAGAATAATGTCTCAAAATGGTTAAGAAGTTAGATTTTTTGTTGGTACTGAGGTCAATAAAATGAGCTCTGAATGTGATCAAAATGTTTTTTAACATAAATTTTTAATGTCCACTTAATTTACCACTTTATTATAAATGTATAGTTTTAAAAGCTACCACTTTTTCATAAAGCTAAATTTATTTGGGTCTAATTCTGCTGGTCTAAAGATAATTGTGTCATCATGCTAGTGATATTTATAATGTGGATCCTAAATAAGAATAGACTGCATTTGAAAAATGGAGAAGTTATGGATTATGATAGTATTCAAATGAAAATGACAAGACTATGCCTTTCTATAATGTTCATTACAGAAAGGCAGTATTCTGAATTCTACTTTTCCCCTTTTGATGACAAGAAGTTTCAATAACGTTAAAGCTATACTGGTACGAAAAATTTTTTTCTGAAAAATCAACTTTATAACTTTGTTGGAAAATATGAATGTTATATTGGTTTCTGAAAGAAGCTATGTATCTCAAGAAAGATTTACTTCACTTCAGTAAATTGTCAATCACAAAACGCCATTAATCTCAAATACTTGATAATTATTATACCATAAGCAATTGATTATACTTGTAAGATGTTATTGCAAATTTAGTTACTTAACAATTTGTATTATTTTTACTTTACTGATTAGGGTACATTAAATTCTTCAGAAAATAAATATATTTAAGGAACAATAGAAATTACCTGATTCTTTACTGAATGATATTTTATATGTTGAGCATAAAATAGAAATTAATGGAATTTTCTTTTCAAAAAATCCATCATACAACAACCAATAATAGATACTGCAATTTTATTTTATTCCCCAAACTAAAAACCTAAATATAGAATATTAAATCTGTATGAAACAAAATTGCTATTTTTATTTTATTAATAAATTTGAAAAAAATGCCTTATCATTAAACAACTAATTGCTACTATCTTTCAGTTATCTTTTTTCCACCAGATGACAATTCTCTAAAATGTTCAGACTGACTATGTTTTAGAGTGTTTCTTCCATGTACTTTCTTTTTCTCTCAAGAAAGTCTACCTTGTCTTTTTATTATTGAGAAGAATTACTTATCTGTGAAGAAAATAAAATGTTCGATTTCATTTAAAATATTAAATAAAATATATTAAGTATAATATTTAATTTACAAAATTAAATAATCATTTAAAAATGTAAATCATTTACAAAATTAAATTAGAAAATATACATTATTTTCTAAATAACCTATATATTTTTAGGTAACCTGAGTATAAAACAATTATTTTTATCTTTCACCATTTCATCATACATTCCTAAAATTTCTATGCTATTGTCACCCCTGACATCCAATTAGCCAGTCCCATACTACTATCTTTTTTAATGTTTTGCAACACCTATTCCTAAATCACTTTCTTTTTTTTTTTTTCCTTACTTCCTTGGTACTCCACAACATGTTACCCATTCTCTTACTACTTGCTGAATATCCATCACCTTCAAAATAATATCTAACTTCATTTGCCCTTTAATTGTTGTTGATCACCAGGGTTATTTTCTGTTCTTTCCTCTCTGCATCTCCCTGGGTCATTTCACACTTCTTCGTGATTTCAATCACCATCTGTATAGATAGCATTATTTAAATTATCTATCTAGATTTCTTGGCATTTCACAAATCCTCACAACTTATCAAAGAATGCTTCTGATTTGATCTTTTCCTCATCCCTAAATTATTTGTTTTTAATTTTAAAGTTTCCAAGTATCTCAGATTCACCCAACAGTTCATAATGAAAATTGCCATGATTCCTTTTTACTGTCTATTCCAATCTTGATTGTACAGACTGTGATCCTTCTTGCTGGCCATACCTGGCCTGCTTAGTGTGCTGATGAAATGCAAGTTTTGTATCACATTCTGGTCCTGACTCATCTTCAGTCTTACCTCCAAAAACTGTTGGTAGTTTCTGAGATGCTGTGTCTTGACTCTGTTCCTCTGTTCACTTTGTCAAATCTATCTACAACTGACCATCACTATAACCCTCTTCCAATTTCCCCCCGAAGTACCCAATATTTTCTTATTAACAAGTTGTAAGGCTAGCTGCTATCCATTTTTAAATAATCAGCTCTGGACTTGCTTCTCTGAGATGATCTTTGGGCACTTTTACTCTTTACATATCTTTATTTAGCATTGACCACATTGAGCAAATTGTTTTTCAGGTCTGTGCATGTTTTTCCAGCTTCCTGACAATTTGAGGTTCTTGAAATCGAGGAATGTAAGTTATCCAAGTGTGCCTATTCTTTGCACACATATTGCATACATATTGCCTGCCACGTAGCAGTTCTCAAATAGGCAGTAAATGATCATTTACTTATGAAGGAATATTCTACTGCATTTGCAGCTACAGATTCCCTTTGCTGTTTCTCTTGCTTGCATTTAATTAAAGAAGTCTCTTTGTTAAATAAAATTAAATAATAATGATTTCCCAACAAAATTAAAATAAAATTGTATATTTATGGATATATATATAGATTAATATGTTAATATCTATATGTAAAACAAAAATCACTTTATCTTTTGGTTATTCTGAATGATTTTTTAAAATAAGAATATCAAAAGAAACTGCCAATTATCTGTTGAGGAATTTCTCATGCACCATATACTTTTTATACATTTATTTAAAAATATGAGGTCTTCCATGAACTGCTATTAAATATAGGAAAGTTTTCTGACATGAATGATTTTTAACAGAATCTTCATTTTCTTATAATCATTTAATTTCTGGGACATAAAATTTCCTAATGTTCCATAGCTAATTTAATCTTACCTGGTTTTGGCTGTCATGTTGCTTTTAATGACTAAACTTGCAAAATGTATCACAGCTAAGGAATTCTTTAAACATCAAAAAAAAAAAAGCTCTATACTCTTGCTAAGAGGTATAATGCTACAAGTGACAGTGATAAATGAGAGTGTATTACTGAAGATGTAATTAATCTGCAACAGGGTCAGAACAGCTGCTTAGGTAAATGAAACTAAATCAGCTGTGTAGTCTGTAATTAACTTACAACCATATTAGCCCAAGTGTAATATTGTTCATTATATATGTAAGGTATTATTTTTTCCATACAAAAGTTGTAATTTGCCAAGTAATGATTAACAATTCATCTTAATACTTTAGTCATATCATCATAATATAATTGTCATACATTTTCATTTTATTCCATTTTCCACTTCTATTTGAAAGGCCTAAGTAAGTTTTGTGTATCCTTTACCTTGTATGTACAGAAATGAAAATTTGAAAATTAAAGGCTGGTTTATGATTATATTAGTTCCCACTGACCCATGATGTCACATGTTTATTGCTGATCCTTTGAGGATGAAGAGGCATATATAATAAACATTAAGCCAAAACCAGAGGCATAGCATTCAGTCTGCATCAAGTAGCTGTTAATATAGAAAAATTCAAAACAGGTAGAAGGAATATTTGACCTTTCAACCCATAACCATATTTTGCTGAACATTATACACTGAGCACTGAACTGATAGCAAATTTCTGTACTTAATGATTGCATCGATATTAGTTAATCAAGAAAAAGCATATTTTGTGTAAAGTGTGATGCTTTTAGTCATACTCAATTATGTTTTATGAAAGCGTGAAGAAACAAGATTCAGCATAGAATGAAAACATGTTTTGGTCAGGACTACTTGAGGTTGACACAACCCAGACCCCATTTGTGCTGGCTTAAGCTGAAATTAGCTATATGGACGCATATGACTAGTCCAAGTGTTATTTTAGGTCAAGTTTAGGAGTTTGACACCATCTGCAATGCCATTTTACTTGTTGCATGTTTTGGTTCATTTGATCTTTGATTAATTTTTTTGTACTTCCCAGATGGTATTTCCTGGTTCAATTTCATTTTCCATTCTGGGGGCTTCTTGTCTGAAATTCTGAATCCTTAAAGGACATAATCTCAGCTCCCAGTTCTGAAGAAAATCCTAGATAGATAATTGAAACATCTAGAAAAATAGAAACAAGAATCTTCAAGACATTGTACTGGGCAAAGATGTTTTAGATATGACCACAAAGCACAAATTAACAAATGTGATTGCTTTAAATTTAAAAGCTTCTGCATGGCAAGGGAAACAATCAAAAGAGTAACAAGATATTCTACAAAATGAGAGGACTCTTTCAAACTACTCAGCTACCTCATCCAATAAGGGATAAATTTCCAGAATGTGTAAGGAACTCAAATAACACAAAAGAAAAAAAAATCACTTTAAGAAGTTAGTGATGACATGCTCAAAAGAGTATATACCAACAAGTTATGAAAAAAAATGTTCAACATCACTAATCTTCAGCAAAATGCAAATTAAAAAAAGAAAAAAAAATCACTTTAAGAAGTTAGTGATGACATGCTCAAAAGAGTATATACCAACAAGTTATGAAAAAAAATGTTCAACATCACTAATCTTCAGCAAAATGCAAATTAAAAACAGTGGGATATAATCTTACTCTATTTAATATCGTAACTATCAAAAAGATAAAAATGACAAAAACTGTCAATGACATACTGAAAGGGTAACTCTAATACACTGTTGATAAGAATGTAAATTAGTACAATTATAGAATACCTTGTGAAGTTTCCTTTCAAAACTTGTAACAGAACTGCCATTTGATTCAGCAATCCCACGACTGTATACATAGCCAAAGATAATTAATGAAATTTCTATGTAAAAGAGACATCTGCAATTTCGTGTTTATGGCAGCATTATTCACAATAACAAAAATAGAGAATCAATCAAGGTTTTTACTGAACTGGTGAATAGGTAAAGAAAATGTATATAACAGGGAATATTATTCAGCCATAAAAATGAAAGTCTTTCATTTGCAGCAATGTAGATGAAATGGGAAATTTATGTTAAGTGAAATAAGTTAGAATCATTTTTTAAATTTATTTTTTCACCTGGCCTTCATTTCTCTGAGAGTTGTGTATGTGGTGCTGGGTTTCAAACCTTATTTACACATTTTATACACATTTTATATTATTTTGTTAAAATCTTGTAAGGTTGTTCAAAAATAAAGAAAAAAAAGAAAAAAAAAAGAAAAAAGTTAGGCACAGAAAAACAAATACTGAATGTTCTCACTTGTATGTGGAACATAATGAAGTAGGAAATAGAGTGGTACTTAGCAAAACCTACGAATGATAAAGGGGAGGGGGAGAAATGAAAAGAAGATGGTTAATGAGTAAAGGAGAGCAATTGGAAAGGACAGATATCTTCCAGTTTTCTATAACATGCTAGGATAGCTATGACTAACAGCAATTAATTAAATAGAAAGAATTTTGAATGCTCCCAGCACAAAGAAATGATAAGCATCTGAGGTAATAGAACAGCTAATTATTCTAATCCAGTCAGTACATGTTGTTTACATGTTTTTAAATGTCACATTCTATCTCTTTATATATATATATATATATATATATATATATATACACACACACACATATATATATACACTGTTCTGCATTTTATTAAGAATAAAAATATACTTTGAAAAGAAATGTGGTATGAAAATGTTCTTAGGAAAAATATTTCAGACTTGCACTCAGGATGGGTGACATAATTTTGTGGAGCAGTCCAGTGCAAAATGAAAATGAAGAATCCCTTATTAAAATTTGAGGCTGGAACTCTGGAAAGCAGTGTGGAAACTCCTCAAAAAATTACGGATGGAACCACTGTATGACCCAGCTATCTACTCCTGGGTATTTTCCCAGAAGAACTAGAATCAGAATGTTACAGTGACTCAGCTACATCAACGTTTATAGCAGCTCAATTTACAGTAGTAAAATATGGAATCAACCCAGATGCCCTTCACTAGCTGAAAGGATCAAAAAACTGTGAGACTTAAGTGTGGAATGTTTTCTCTCATGTGGAAGTTAGAGTAAAACCTAGGATAGGGTGAAAATTAATCAAGTTTGTTTACTAGACCCACCAAATTCGACATAACACATAATCACACCATCTGGGAGAACTGCAGTTATGAAGTGGGGAGGGGAGAGAGGGAGAGAGAAGAGGGAGAGAAAAGGGAGGTTATCAATACTGTAGGGTACACTTGACTCCCCTGAGCAGCCAAATAATGCTCATGTAGGCATTTAAAACTGGACAATTCAAAAATTAATATATATATGTATATGTATGTATATGGACATTTATATCTGTTATAGAGGGAAATTACAGTGGAGATAAAATATTGGGGAGTGGGCAAAGTAT